>JAOTQJ010173400.1:0-66569 GCA_025642045.1 Solanum sejunctum | reverse complement strand
ATGCCATGTGTTCTATTTTTGGTAAGTCTCCCTCTTTGGAATCTACTCTCTCTTAGATGAACAAGATGAGGTTTTTGCCATATATGATCGAAGCATCAACTCATTATAATAAAGATGGGGTAGGTGGTTTCTAGGTTAGAGATAGATTAGTGCGTCCTCAGTAGGGTTCGTCGTATTCTTCAAACAGAGTTCTTGTGTAGATGGGGACATAACTCTACCTTTTTCACTACAGAAAAAGATTTGAGCTAGGTTTTGTTCAAGATTTAACTTTACCAATAAATTTGGTATCAATACACTTGGTAGCAGCAATACCTACTTCTTCTCAAGTTTTGAGTTATCAACGATATGTGGAGCAAGCATGTATTTAGATATTTTGAGGTGGTTATTAGTTTTCGAGGGGTCTTTTTCCTCCTCACCCTATCAACCCTGTAGCAGCACCACCAGGAAAACTTGAAATAGGTTATGGTGCTTATAGCTAATTGAGTTTAGGTTTGAGTTCCCAAGGCATGCACCATGTTCATTCAAGTCATGGGATCTCTTTTGTTGTAGCTAGGTCTTCTTATTAGGCCATATTTTTTGGATGATGTTAAGAGTATAGTGAGCTAGTATACTATGTGAGAGAGTAACTTATGGCCCTATAGACTTAGTTACAGGCTAGGTAGGTTCAAGGATATCGAGCCTTGATACAATTGGCTAAGGGTAGTCCCCTAGGTGTTAGAGTAGGTCCAAGGTTACCATGGCATATAGGGAAGTTCACTGTGTTTATTATCTCAAGATTTAAACTATAATGGTTTCAATGATATTGGGAAGTTGGAAACTAGTCCATGGGTTGTCCATTGGATTCCAAATAGTAGCTCGCTTAGTCTTATTTTGATGGCTCCATCGGCTTTGAAAGGATCATTTTAGGCTAGGATCATAGTCTGCTTGGTTTCCGAGGCTATTAGTGCTAGGTTGTTTCATTAGGAATTTTAGTTCTTTAATTATTAACCTAAGTTTCACTTTGATTGACATTATAAAAAATCATTCTCATATCAGAATTTTATCAATACTGTTAGCTTCAGAACATGTGAGTTTTTGATTGGCCAACACTCTACCCCATACACTAAAGATGGTCTAACCACTATCGTGTAAAACATACCTTTGAGTTTTGGTACTTTTTTATTACACAACACTCCAAAAGCGAGTCTCCATTTTATCCATGCTGTCCCAATAGATTTGTGCCATCATCATCGAGATCACCACTACTCTGAATGATGGACCAAAGATATTTAAAGTTTATTCTCTTAGGAATAGGTTGAGTGGCCAGCCTCACATCAATGTTCACTTCATCCCTCGCAACACTAAATTCACACTCCAAATATTCTATTTTCGTCCTACTTATTTTAAATCCTTTGGATTCTAAAGCATCTCTCCAAACCTCCAATTTATCATTAACTCTAGCTCGAGTCTCATCAATCAGTACCATGTCATCTATAAATAGCATACACCATAGAACCTCCTCTTGAATAGACCATGTTCGCGTATCCATCACCAGGGCAAATAGAAAAGGGCTCAACACAAATCCTTGATAATATTCTATCTCAAGAGAAAAATACTCCGAGTCTCCTCCCACCATTCTTATCTGAGTTTTGGCTCCATCGTACATGTTTTTTATCGAACTAATATACAACATTAGAACACCTTTCACCTCTAGACACCTCCATAGGACATCCCTCGAAACTTTGTCATAGGCCTTTTTGAGATCAATGAACACCATATGGAGGCCCTTCTTTCTTTCCCTACACTTCTCCACTAATCTTCGAAGAAGATGAATTGCTTCAATAGTCAACTTCATCAGCATGAATCCAAACTGATTTTTTGAGATAGACACTCCTTTTCCCACCTGCATCTCCACCACACTCTCCAAGACCTTCATAGTGTGCCCTAACAACTTGATACCCCTGTAATTGTTATAGTTTTGTATATCACCCTTATTCTTGTCCAATCAAACCATTGTACTCCTTCTCCATTCATTAGGTATATTGGTAGTCGTTATAATAGTATTGAATAGAATATTCAACCACTTTATGTCATCCTTGCCTATTTTCTTCCTAAAATCTACTAGAATCTTATCGGGTCCAATTGCCCTCCCTCTCTAATCCTACTAATAGCACGCCTAACATCCTCAACTATAAACCACTTGCAATAACCAAAATCTCACTACCTTTTAGAGTGTGGCAGCGCACCCAGCTCAATTCTCTATCTCATTTTTTTTAAGAATTTATGAATGTAAGCTTGCCACTTTCACGTAATGGAAGTCTCTTCCACCAAGACCTGACCCTCCTCATCCTTGATGAACTTCACTTGGTCTAAGTCATGAGCTTTCCTTTCTCTCTCTTTAGTAAGCCTATACAATTCTTTGTCCCCGCCTTTATCATATAGTTCCACATATAGGCGCTCAAATGTTGCTTTCTTTGCACTCGCTACCACCATATTCACTTCTATATTTGATATCTTATAGATCTCCTTAGGCCTTCACTTTTCATCCTCATCCCAACACTCTAACCACTTTGTATAAGAAATCTTCTTGACATCTAATTTACCTTAGAATTCATCATTCCACCACTAATCACCTCAACGTCCACTAAAGCACCATCTCGATAACCCTCGTACCTAGGTATCTACTTTGCTAATGTAACCGGCAGTAGTATCCCACATACTATTCACATCTCCATCACTACTTTAAGCCATCAAACTCCTGTGCTTTTTTTCCATCTCTCGTAAAAGGGCAAGAGTCAGGCCTTCTCATCTAATCCTTGGTAGGGCAATAAACCTTCTTTTTCTTTTCTCTTTTAATCTCTAAATCCATCACTAGAAGACTATATTGAGTGTAAATATTTTCACTTGGAATAATCTTGCAATTCTTACAAAGGCTTCTATCACCCTTTCAGAGAAGTAAGTAATCAATTTGGTTCTTAGATATCGTACTAAAAAAGATAACCAAGTGAGGTTTTCCTCTTCGAGAATCATGAGTTAGCAATAACTTATAACTCAAAGGCTTTGGCAAAATCCAAGAGAGACGTCTACCTCTATTCCTCTCCCTCTAACCAAAGCCTCCATGGACATCTTCAAACACTCTAGTGTTGCCCTGATATGTCCATTAAAGTCACCCCAAAGAAGATTTTTTTTCTCTCTAATATGCCACTCACCATCTCATCCAAATCTTCCCAAAAGTGCTTTTTAACTTCCTCAGCCAGACCTATATAAGGCGCGTAGGCACTAACTATATTCACTAATACCTACCAACCACAAGTTTGATAGACATCAACCTATCAGTAAACCACCTAATCTCAATTACATATTCCCTAAGGTCCTTGTCGACTAGTATACCTATACCATTTATATCCCAAGAACCACCCAAGTATAATAACTTAAACTAATCTACATCCCGAGCATTAGTATCTACCCATCTGGTCTCCTGAACACATGATATATTAATATGTCTCATTTTAAGGCAATTCACGAGCTCTATGGATTTTCCTATAAGTGATCCTATATTCCACGACCTTACCCTTAACTTAAATAAGCCTATGTCCCTCTTACCACACATACCACTTACCTCCGCCCCCAATTGACAAAATGAACCTAGTCCACCATTAGATCTTGACGCCACTAAACTAAGAACTACTAGCTCACAAAGCTACCAAGATACAGAAGATACAATCTAGAAAAACTATACAACCCCATACTACAGAATTGTAAAATATAAGGCAAACTACTAATCAAACAATCAAGATCAATAAACAAGTAAATATAATATGATATATAAACTCACAAAATGTAATAAGGATATATGGCAAAATTCAAAACGGCACGAAATAAAAGTAAGTAATAGATATAATTGATTAAAATAAGATATCACAAGAAATTGGAAGATATCACTTGGTGTTTTGGTGAAAAAATGATGAATATTGCTTGAAAATACAAATTTTTGATGTTGGTATATTTTTTTTTTGTTATCGCAGTTAGCTCCGGAACATCAACTTTGGTCTAGAACGACCTATCATATATCTCCCGAGGCTACTATTCTTATTTATCCCTCTTGTAGATTTTGTCTTAAGATGGTGCTTGAGCATGAGACCCATTTTTTATTGAGACAACTTCTATTGGAAAGTTTGATTGGCATTTTTGAGTCCACAATACAAAATAAGGTGGGGGAGCATATCTTGTTTGTGTACATGAAGCTCTAAATGAATAGCGACCAATTCATTGGAAAGTTTCCTACTCTATGGACTAGTTAGTGCCTCCTCATTTTCCATCCATAATCGTGGCCCTTATCACTACAATCTTGGAGAAGAAACTTGGTAATCCTCCTCATTCATAGAGCTAATCCTCATATTCATGGAGAAAGATCTTAGGGAATGTCTGTGTTTGTGGGACTAGTACCGCATTTGCGGAAAAAGGTGAGGGTTACCCTGCACATTCACAGATTTGGGTTTGTCAACTCAAATTATTTCTCAAAATTTTAATTGCAATATCTTCAATTCTAGACCTTTCTTTCAGGTGATCAAAGTGTGTTCTGTTTGAATTGATCGTCGATATGTGTGGCACTGTTTCAAAAAGTGTGTGAGCGATTATCTGAAGGTAACATTTTCCCAAATGAGCTACCTTATCCTAGCTATTTAGCTCTATTAAATATTTTCTTGCATGAACTAATTTTCTTCATTTTCGATCATCAAATTATGCCCTAATGTGGCACACCCACATTATTATTTTAGAACTCTTTCAATGGAGTTGATTTTGGAATTCACACTATGACTCCCGCATCTCTATATTAGACCAATTCGGGGTCTATCTACGAAAATATTATTTTGGTTCCAAAACATTCATATTAATATGTTGATTAATTTTTTGATAGTGTAGCAATGATTGAGGGAATTCATAGTTGGATAAGTCTCATGAGATGGAATCAAAGAGAACATGATATACTTCTAGGTCGGTGGTGGTTTCCTTTCCATACTAAGCCCAACTTGATATTATGTATTCTAAATTTCATGTGATTTTGGATTGTAATCACCTAGCATTTCATTTCATCTTATCTTGTCCCATTTTCTTGATTTCTGTTAGTGCCTCAAATTAGTGTAGTTCTTTGGAGACTTTAGCATAGGATTGGGACTTTGATTCTAATGTGACTTAGAAGAAATATATTTTAGGAGTTATTCAGGTGACCTTAGACTAGGTTTGAACCTTAGATGCTGTGGTATTTCATTGCCCTTGTAGGGCTTGTTCTTGATAATTTACTATGAGCAAGTGCACAAGACTTTAGTGGATCGTCATAACCATAGGTTTGACTTACTTGAGTTTCATCATAGATTGGGACATATCTTTCATCATAGCTCTAAGAAAATTAATTAACTTTTGATAAACCACACTTTACTTTTAAAGTAAAATTTTTCTATATAAATGTATATCAATAAGATATGTAATTGAAATTACAATATTTTGTATGTCACGATCCCATAACATCTTGTAACCCTTCTCCATGCTAAACTCTAAGGTTTCATATCAGTCAATTTGGATCAATTTTGAAGTTGATGATTTGACTTATATGCTAAACCAAACTGTTACAAAACTATTAAATTTGTAATTAATCCATTTCTAATCTTTGAGTTTTGACAATTCTAAACCTGTCAATGAGAGCTCCCAATCATAACTTTCCAAATGTCTTTTTATGTCCAAAGAAATTATGATTTTTTGATAATTTCTTACTTTTTCCTGTTTTGGGTGAGAGTTGGGAAGAACGATGTTCTCACTCTCATACTTCAAGGACGAAATAAACTTGAAGCTTTTCTGTTCAAATTTGAAGCCTCCATAGACAAGTTTCTCAATGAGAAATAAATGATTTTTGCTGATGGAAGTATCCAGTAAAACAAATAAACATTAAGTGCAATTATAACTTTACAATTTCTCAATCTATCCTTAGCCCAATGATCCACAAACAACTTAACAATTTCATAATCTTAGAAATAACTTTCACAAATGAAATGACAAACCAACTAGAGTAAGTACTTGAGTAGAACATCACAGAGGATCATTCTTAATCAGTGCTACAACTTTTTGCATTATCGACAAGGGTAGAAGAAGCACTGTTATGAATTTCACATACTCATAAACAAAATAGGCACGAAGTACAGTGTAAAAGGACTAAAATGTCTAACTCAGACAATGATTCATCATAGAAAAGGACTTTTCAGTTCCACTCGCCTTCAGTGCAACAGTAGCTATTGAGCCTGAACTCTACAAAATGAAATGTGAAAATTAAGTAAGCATTATGAGTATTCGAAAGCAAACATAAATATGAACATAGGAAAAACACACTGTAATGGTAGCACTGTGAGCAACTTCAGCATTCGTCATCTCCTTCTTATTTTTTGGATCCTTAGCTTTTTTTTAGAATTACTATCCTACTAATCTGAGGAGAAACAGAGGGCTTTTTCCCTTTTTATTATTCTTAAATTTTTTTATTTCTTCCGATAAAGACTTGCGTAAGGTAGTTTGTCCATTTCAAGAAGGAACTAAGACTCATTATAATACTTATTCTCCTTTCGGATCCTCTTTGCCCCCTCTACAGCTCCACCAATTACCTTGTGGTTTTCATGTGCAAAACTCACTGTAGCTACCTCATTATTTCCACTAGGCTGGTTATCTCCACCCCCACCATATCCTCCATCTATGACCCTAGCCCCACAATAGTAATCGAGCACAACATTTTGAGGTGCAGAATTTAGCAATCAAAAGATCTTGATTTTGAGGTGGTACCTTTTTTGGTTTTGAAACTTTGGATGTCTCTGGTGAGGTTATACTAGGTGTTTATCCATCCACCACCACCACTAGTATAAGCTAACCAAAGTCATCCAAAGTTTCAAAATCGAAAAAGGTTCCACCTCAAAATGAAGATATTTTGATTGCTAAATTCTGCACCTCAAAAGTTGTACCCGATGGATGTTATGGCGCTAGGGTTGTAGATGGAGGATATGTTTGTCGTGGGGTAGCCAACCTAGTTGGAATGATGATGTGGCTACTATAATTTTTCCAAATGATAACTTCGCGATAATTGGTGGAGTTGTAGAGGGGAAATGAAGACTCAAAATGAGAATATGTATTATAATAACTCTGAGTTTATTCTCACAAAGGACAAACTACCTTATGCAAGACCTTATTAGAAAAAGTAAAAAATTGAAGAACAATAAAAAGAAGAAGAATACCTGAGTTTCTTGTCAAGTTAGTAGGATGCTAGTTCCAAAAAACCCTAGGGTTAAGGATATGAAAAATAAGAGAGAGATGGAAATGTTAAAGTTGCTCAAAATGCTTCCATTACAGTGAGTTTCTCAATGTTCATATTTCTGCTTGCTTTAAAATACTCAAAATGCTTACTTAGTTTTCACTTTTCATTTTGTAAAGCTCAAGCTCTATGGTTGCTGCTACATTGAAGATGACTGGAACTGGTGAGTCTTTTTTTATGATGAATAATTGTTTGAGTTAGACATATATTCATTTCCTATTGATCGTATGCCATGTATCCATTGTATATGAGTAGGCAAAATGCATAACAATGCTTCTTCTACCCATACCGATAATGTAAGAAGTTGTAGTAGCGATTAAGGATGATCCTCTAGTGATGTTCAACTCATGTATTTAGCTGGTTTGCAATTTTAGTTGTGTAAAGTTGTCTCTGAGATGGAGAAATTGTGAAGCTGTTTATGGATCGTTGGTCCAGGGATAGATTAGGAAATTGTAAAGCTGTAATTGCGCTTAATATTTGTTTTACTGGATTCTTCCATCAGCAAAATTCATTTAGTTCTTGTGGAGAAACTTGTCTATTGAGGCTTCAAATTCGGGCATATGAGCTTTGAATTGCTTTTTACCTTAGAGTCTGAGAGTGGGAAAAGCGTTCTTGCCAACTTTCACCCAAAACAGGAAGAAGCAAGAAATTGTCCGAAATTCATAACTTCTTTGGACATAAAAAGACGAATTCGAAAAGTTATTCATTGGGAGCTCTCTTTACCATTTGTTTTCTACAAATTTAGAATATGTATGATGCATGTGTGTCATGAAAATATAAAAAGTTGTACTAAAAAAATAATAATGGGTAGATTATAATAGACACAATAAATTTTTATTTAATGAAATTACAATATGTGTAATAAATATATTTATTTAAATAAAAAATATGTATTTTTCTAATTTTAGTGTACATGTGTTACTACATTTGCAAGTCATGTCAATTAATTAAAATTACTACATATAAAAAGAATAAATTATTGAAAAATAGCAATTGACAGTAAAATAAATCTATACGTAAGCTACTAGTACAACATATACAGTGCTCCTATACCTCACATAGCCTATACCCACCAAAAAGTGAGTCAAAGTTTAACTATTCACTAAAGGCCCACAATTGAACATTTCATGAGAAAATTGTGAATACCTACAAGAGATTTTTCCATGACTATGAACCAAAATAAGACCACGATAGTTGTTAACTAATGTCAGCTTAAGCTTCTCCAGCTTTCCTCTTGCTACTCTTGTTTTATTTTTTGACAAATCTATCCATCTTCCATAGAGTTTTTGTATCAATTTTCTCTATCTCTCTCCTCATAACAATATGAACAAATGGAGGAAGATTCCTGAAGGTAAATTCTTAAGATCTTTAGTAAGTTTTCTTGTTTCACCATTCATCATTTCTCTCTTCTTTTTTTGATCCTTTCCACTAGGTTTTCTAGAACTGGTATCCCACTAACATGAGAAACTGAGGGATTCTTCTCTTTTTTGTTGTTCTTCGACTTTTTGCTACTTCCATAAGGTCTTTTATAAGGTAGTTTATCCTTCGCTATAAGGAACTTAGAGTTATTATAATACTTAAACTCCTTTCTGATGCTCTTTCCCCTCTGTACAACTCCACCAATTACTGTGGGCTGTCATTTGCAAGCCTAGATATCATAGTACCCACCTCATCATTCCCACTAGAGTGGTTACTCCCACTACTACCGTCTTATCCATTAATAACACCAGCCTCACCATAGGGAAAATAAGCCACGGACATCTCTGCACCCATCCACAACGTACTTCTAGATGGTAGCATTGTATAACTAAGACTAGTGAACCTTAAACTCTGATACCACCTTGTCACCATCTAGTTTTGGTAATGATGGTGCTTGTTAGACTCCATCTATAGGCAAGTCAATTACCCAAGTCAAGGATACCTTTCTTAGATCTCTAGTCATAATAATCATAATTAATCAAGAAACAAAAATTATGATAAGCTATATGTATGAAAAGGAAAGTTGTTATCTTTTAGAGAAAAAGGTGTTGATTAATCATGTGTTACATAGCATGTCAATTTATATGCTTTCTGCTATTGTGCCTCCTAAATATGTTATTCATATAGACGTAAGATCTTAGCAAAGTTATAAATTTCAATGAAAAAGGTGGTCAAAGTGTTAAATAGCATGGTCAAACATTTGTTTACCAAAGAAGGAAAATAAGAATTGAAATTTTGACCTTTGTTACAAAGGAGAATTAAAATTTAGATATTTGTTTGATAGCTCTATGGCTATTTTTGCTATATTATGGTAAAACTTCAGGACTATAAATTTGATGTGATTTAAATTAATGTGGAACAAATAATGTAAAAGTTAAAGGCCATAATTAATAGAATGAAAGAATGACTGTCACGTCTAAAAATATATGTTACAAGAAAAAGATGTTATTGATTAAGAAATTTGGTGGAAAACTAGAGATGAACATACTAGTATTTGGCATGCTAATTTGACATAATAGGTTGCTCTTAATTTATGATTACCTATTTCTCTAGTCTCAATGAACACTTTGAAGAAAATGCTATAGTTTAGAGAAGGATGAGGGTGGAATTTCAATTTGATTGAAGATGTGTGCATTGTTTAAGGTAAGTAATCAAGTCCATAAGGTGTAGGGAAGTATTCACTGGTCAGAAGAGAGGGATAAACCTTGGTGGACGTCTAATCCTCATGGTGTTTATAATGTGAGTAGCTCCTAGAATCTGATTAGACCGAAGAGGAACAAGAATGAGGATATTACATTCATATGGGAGGAAGGAATTCCTAGTAAGATTTCCCTTTTAGTTGAAGAATTTGGTTTCTGAGAATTTCAGTTGTCGAGTCTTGATGTAATGGTCCTCTATGTTATCATCTCTGTTTTCTAATGTTTTTATTATTTAGACCTTTTTTTTAGTGATCCAAATTATTTCTAACTTGTTAGCACTAATAGTTCGATTGCTTGGTCATTCATTTAACTTTTGTGCCTGTATTTGTGTTTTAGAACCCTTGAAGTTTAAATAGTTATCTTCGATCGAAACTATAGGAAGATGGCCTTATAATTGCATTTTGATGGTTATTAGCTTCAAGAACGTCATTTTAGGCTAGGGGCATTATCAGTTCGATTCCCAATGCTATCTATATGATTTTGTGTCATTAAGCATTTTAGCCTTTAAGATTTAGCTTATGTTTGACTTTAGTCAATGTTCTTAAAAATCATACTCAAATAAGTATTCTATCAATGTGGTTAGCTCCAGAACATTGACTTTGATCTAGAATGACCTTTCATATGTGTCACGAGGATTTTGGCTCATTTTGATCACTCTTCTAGATCTTAACTTAAAATAGTTCTTGGATATGGAATCCACATTTGATCAAGATGACCTTTATTGGAAATTATAACCATGTCGTTGAGACTGGAATGCCGAATTTAATGGGGTAGCTAATAGACCACCTCAGTGTATCTCAAAATTTGTAAAAAGGCACTGCAGTTGTTATTGTATAATTTACCCAACTAAGGAGTTAGGTTCGAACCATAAGGAATAATTCTTCAAGCCTAGAAGTCTCAAATAAGAGATTGTAGGATTAATAATATTATTTACAACTAAAATAACTAATAATTAAATGCTAAGATTGAATTTGAACAAGTAATTTGAGAGATGTCAGGGGTGTGCTAACATAGAACAAGAGTTAAGCAAATAAGTGTCGCAATTTGAATGAGCGCATTAATATGATATGAGTAAGCTAGTTCGATTTTAACCAATACTTCAGATCAGACATTAATGGTTTATCATATGAACTAATTACAACATCATATGCAAAATCACTATAGGACACGCTTGACCAAAGCAATTTATGAGCAAACTTTCTATTACTTTAGCCGTTGAACCCAAAATCTGGCATAGCCAAAACCTCAAGAGATTTTTTACTATCATACCCCTTGCATACTCTAATCACCTAAAGTTAATGCAACAATTGAAGATCTAAATATAATCAAGAGTTTGCAACCTCAGGATTTGCACTTAAACATAGCATGAAGTATGAACTCACTCAAATTAACAACAAATCACTCAATATAGATAAGACCCAAACTAAAAATCAAGTGCCTATGTATTTTCACACCCCCAACATTGAGGTTTTTGCTAGACAACATAAAAAATAAGAAATCAATACTAATGTCTACTTCTATGTGAATGCGTAAAGAGACAATACATGAATTAGATGGAAAACTCTTTTTCTACTGCTCAAATTTCTCTTGCCCAATATTCAATTTCGAAACCCTTCTTCTCCAAGTTAGCGTACTTAGCCATAATGGTTCAATGTACTCCCTATGAAAGGTTCTCTCGAGGTATTCTTCTCAGTGTACCTGAAATGCCCAAAAAATATTCTTCAAAATGCCCATAATTATAATCTCCATGTATCTCAAAATATGTACGTGATATAAAAAATCTGACCTCATATTCTCAATCAAGGTCAAAATTGAGTGAAAAATGTGTATAACACTAATTTTAGAGGACCCAGGTTTTCGATAAGTTTTGAATTCCAGAGACCATTCATGCTCTGGCCATGATGCGCTAGGGGTAAGGAGTAGTTAAAAGTGTTCCTTCACGTTGGGTCCATGTCATAGACCAAATGCAGACTAGTACAATTTTTCCTTGGTTTTTCGTATGCACCCAGTGTCATTGGAATCATAGCCCCATGCCCTCTAAAACATTAAATCTCTTATCCTTAGCCATTTTTCAACTCTATATCACTCAAAATCCTCACAAGAACCTCTCTGAGACTTAAACAAATATCTCATACCAAATTCAAGGATTTCAAGATTAACTTTGGGACTCAAGGATTCACTTCAAGCTCTATGTTTCCTTCAATCTAATCTCAAGAAAATCCAAGTTTGAGGTATGTCGGTTTCATACATTGTGTTCTTTTACCCATGAAGTTCAATCTTTCTTTTTATGAAAATTGTATGTTTTCAAGTTGCATTACTTATGGGTATCTCTTATTCTGAAATATGAGCACAAATATGTTGGGGTTTTATCAAAGTTTTGTTGGTCATTCAAGGGTATCTATTTTAAGTTTATACTATGAGTTTATCTTTATCTATTTAGTCTATGCATGTTTTCAGCTGTGAAACTATGATTTATAATGACTTTTGATGATGGATTTCAAGGTACCCTACATGAGGGTTTTACTACATGTTGGTGGTTTGATTTGCATTGAGTTTACTCATATTATTTCACTCTTAAATTGCATAATTTTTAACTAGTATCATAAACCCACTAAGTGTTTGATAAAATGCCATGTCAAGAGTTCTCAAGTTCTTGGTGACCTATTTCTTGATTTACAAGTCAAGTGCCTATATGATGATTAAGGGATTTCAAGTATGTATTAAATTCATAAAAAGTATCTCTGATTTTACAAGTGTCAAGTTAAGCTATATTTCAAGATTTTTACCTCTTATGAGTCATTCATATTAAAGCAAGGGTTCATGTATGATTATGATCTACTCTCGTGTCCAGGTTAGGCTCACTACTAGAGGTTAAGTAGGTTTCAAGAGCTACTCATGTGATGTTTCTATGTTTCGTACAAGTTATTCAAAATGTGACTATTTCAAGTATTCTGTGGGATTTGACTTAGCACCGATTGAGGCTAAGATGGGGGCTCGATTCAAGGGGTCCTTACATAAAGTCTTTAGTCTCTACACTATATGCCACCATAGGATTACGATTATTACCCTTGCTATACTAGTGGATCCATCTAGTCATGTTATCATGTTTGGTTTGCCTTGGCAAGTAGACCACACCTAGCCGGGGGTTGTCATGCCCGTCCACTTTACCTGGGGCTGTCATGACTTGGATTCCAAGTTGCATCTACTTGGTCTATGTTGGTTAAGGTCACTTCCCACACATGTGTATACTATATATATATATATATTGTGCAATATGGATAATTTACAAGCATGTTTTATTATGAACGTTCATCATCCATGCCATATTGATATTTTATGTCTATTACTTATGATTATGCATTTTGACTATGTTGGCCTATATCTTGTTGCATTGCATTCTACATATTTAGTACATTCAAAAGTGCTAACGCATAATTTATGCTTTCAAGATATTACCATGTAGGGACCAGAGCTCAATTTGATCGTCATCCTTTACATAGCTAGTACAATCCTTTGAAGAAAGCTTTAGTGAGTCCTCAAGTCTGTGGAAACTATCTATATTACTCTTTCCATTTTGAGACTTCTTTATATTGAACACTTGTTACTATAAGGGTAAGCCTGAAAAGTGTCTTGTCCCCACTCCATTCCATGTTAGAGGTGTTGTTGGATATTATGATGTACTTACGCTATGAGCTTGACTATATATGTTTTTATGAATATCAATATTTCTCTTAGTCCCCCTTCTTTTTTTATTGTATATCTTGTTGTTGTCTAATTTGCTTCCGCTACAAAAGTTGTGTGATTGATATGCTAAGAGGCTTGTTTGGTTCCCTTTGGATTCTCATTTTTCGTGTTATGTCTAGGCCCTAGGCATGGGTTGTGGGAAACTTAATATCAAAACAGTGGGTTGATAATGGTCCTCAGAATCCAACACAATGCATCAATTAAAGTCTTATTCATTGTTATGAAGTGTGCCACAACTATGACTGGGAGCTATGAGGTGTTTTAGGAAATATTTGTCTTCTTCATGGTCTATATCGTCCTTTAGATATAAGTGTAAAGCTTTTCCCCTAACGAATGCTCTTTAATCTTCTAGATCATGCAGATTATAAGAGGGAGACTAAGGAGAGCTCGTACACCCGAGGGGAAACCGGCCCCTCCGCTTTTCAACCTCTTCAAAGTGGAGGGGTAGTTAAAGATGAGTTCTGAGATGCTATTACAATGTTGGCTAATACTATGATCAACCAAATTAACCAAGGGGCCTAAGCCCCTCATGCTCCCACTCCGACTTCTTGGGTGAGGTATTTCACAAGAATTAATTGATTATAATTCTATGGGTCAATGACAGATGAGGATCCGCAAAAATTCATACATGAAGTGTATAAGGTTATATCCATCATGGGGGACAATTCAAAGGAAAAGATGGAGTTGGTGGTCTACCAGCTCAAAGGGGTGGCTCAAATTTTGTTTAGATAATAGAATTTGGAGAAAGGGAATGATAATGCTATCCTTTTGGAAGAGTTCAAAGTCACATTCCTCAATTAATCTTTTCCTATCGAGCTAAGGGAGTCTACGATGATGGAGTTTATGAACCTTAAGCAAGGTTCTATGAGTGTAAGGGAGTACTCCCTCATGTTCAACAAGCTCTCCATGTATGCTCCACAATTGGTTGCCAAACCTTGATCAAGGATGAACAAATTTGTATCAAGAGTATCCGACTTGGTTAATAAGGAGTATCATACCACCATGCTATTAGAAGCTATGGACTTGTCACGGCTCATGACTTATGCCATGCAACTAGAGGGGAAAAAGTTTAGAAAAATAAAGAGTAGTGAGTCCAAGAGGGATCGTTTTGAAGGTGGTTTCCAAGGTTTTAAGGATGCCCAATTTCCTCAAGGCCACAAGTTCTAAGGCCAAGGGTCATCCAATGCTCCTAACAAGAGGTTTGCCAATGATAGGGTGACTAACCCAAGATTCTAAAGTGATAATGGAGGAATGAAAAATCCTAGATTCCTAAGGTGTGAGAAAAATCATAGTGGGCCATGTTTGAGAAATTCCAATGCTTGCTTTAGTTATGGTGTAATGGGTCACAAAGTTATTGATTGTCCTCATGCTTAAAAAAATAGTGGAGATGGTCGTCTACAAGGCCAAGGCATAAATGCGGGTCCAAGGGCTAAGGAAGGCCAACAATGGGGTGCTCCAAGGAAAAATAGATTCTATGCTCTTCAAGGAAGACAAGGGGATGAGGTGCCCGATGTCATCACAGGTATGTTAAAGGTTTTTGGTTTTGTTGTGTATGCATTAATAGGACCAGGTGCCACTCTTTCTTTTATTACTCCTTTTGTTTTCAAATAGCTTTATGTTAGTCCCGAATTGCTATATGAACCTTATGAAGTGTCAACCCCCATTAGTGAATCCATTGTTGCTTAAAGAGTATATAGAAATTATCCCGTGTTAATTTTGCATAAAGTATTGCCTTGTGATTTTGTTGAATTAGATATGGTGGATTTTGATGTCATTATTAGGTTGGATTGGTTGCATGCATATTATTCTTCTATTGATTGTAGAACCCATAGTGTTAAATTCCAAGTCCTTAATGAGTCTGTCCTTGAGTGGGAATGTGGTAATGTGGTGGTCAAAGGTAGGTTCATTTCTTATCTTAAAGCCCCAAAGTTGATTTCTAAGGTTTGCCTTTATCATCTTGTGAGGGTTAGGGATGTTGAGTCCAAAGTCTTTCCTATTGAGTCCTTTCTAGTGGTTAATGATTTTCTTGATGTCTTTCCCGATGAGCTTTTTGGCATTCCTGTCAAAAGGGAAGTTACTTTTGTATACACATCCTTCCTGATACTCGACCTATTTCCATTCCCCCTTACTGTATCATCTTGGTGGAATTTAAGGAGTTAAAGGATCAATTGAGGGATTTGTTAGAGAAGGGTTTCATAAGGCCTAGTAAGTCACCTTGGGGTGCACCAGTGTTATTTATAAAGAAAAATAATGGTTCTCTTACAATATACATTGATTATCGATAACTTAATAGGGTTACCATTAAGAAAAAGTACCCTCTACCAAGGATTGATGACCTTTTTGATCAACTACAAAGGGCTAGTCACTATTCTAAGATTTATTTTTGGTCCACACACCACCAAGTGATGGTGAGGGAGTGTGATATCCCTAAGATGGCTTTTTGGACTAGGTATCCTTTGGGTTGACTAATGCATTGGCTATTTTTATGGATCTCATGAATAGGGTCTTTAAGCCCTACCTTGACATGTTCGTGGTTGTCTTTATTGACGATATCTTGATTTATTCTCACAGTGAGGAGGAGCATGTGAATCACTTGAGGATAGTGTTGCAAATCTTGAGGGAGGAGAGATTGTATGCTGAATATGAAAAATATGAGTTTTGGTTGAAATAAGTTGCTTTGCTAGGGCATATGGTGTCGGGTGATGGCTTTAAGGAGGATCCTAGAAAGGCAGAGGTTGTTAGAAATTTGTCTATATCCTTAATTTTGTCAGATATTAGGAGCTTCTTGGGTTTGGTGAGTTATTACCAGAGGTTTGTGAATGGCTTATCTTCTATTGCTTCCCCTATGACAAAGTTGATTCCAAAGAAGGAAAAATTCATGTGGATCGATAAATATGAGAAAAGTTTTCAAACTTTTAAAAATAAGCTTGTCTCTACTCCTATCTTAGCTTTACTAGAAGGGTTGGAAGGGTTCGTGGTATATCGTGATGCCTCACGAATTGGTTCGTGGTGTATTTTGATGCAAAATGGTAAAGTTATAGCATATGCCTCCAGGCAATTTAAAGTGCATGATAAGAATTATCCTACCCATGATCTTGAATTAGCAGTTGTGGTATTTGCTTTAAAAATTTTGTCATTATGTGTATGGGGTTCATGTTGATGTGGTTAACGACCATAAGAGTCTCCAATATGTTTTCACCCAAAAATATCTTAACTTGAGACAAAGAAGGTGGTTGGAGCTCCTTAAAGACTATGATATGAGTGTGCATTATCATCTCGACAAAGCTAATTTTGTGGCCAATGCTCTAAGTAGAGTATCCATGGGTAGTCAAGCTCATGTTGAGGATAGTGGTAAGGAGGTCGCTAGAGAGATTTAGCAGTTGGCCAGATTGGGTTAGGTTGGATGAAATTAATAATGGTCGTGTAGTGGTTATTGATGATTCTAAATCTTCCTTGATTGAGGAGGTAAAGGCAATGTAAGATCTTGGCCCTGCCTTGCTAGAGTTGTAGGCCTTCGTGAGAGATAGTAAAGTGGAGGTTTTCTCCTAAGGGGGAGATTTTCCCTTAGGTACCAAGGTAGATTATGTGTGTCAAATGTGTTTGATTTGAAAGAATTGTTCGTGAAGGAGGCCTATAATTCATCTTATTCCATTCACCTTGGATTTACAGAGATGTATAGAGACTTAAGGAAGGTGTATTGGTGGGGTGGTATGCAGAGAGATATTGCAAAGTTCATATCCGAATATCATAATTGCCAACAAGTGAAAGCCAAAGATTAATGAGGTGTCCTAGCACAAGATATAGAAATTCCTATGTCACGCCCCAGAGTCCCATTAGGGTGGACTGGCACCCGTGGTCGATGAGGCTTAGGAGAATCAGCCTATAACTATGCGCTTTCTATACCCATTATAAGGGGTTTCTACATTTCACATGCCTTTAAGAAGATAAACATTAATAACAAGTCAAAAGGAAATGCATATGACTAGGCCGTTGGGGCCACTCTGTCTAAAGTGCGAGACAGGACTTCATTGTGCTTTACATAGTCTACAAAGCCTCTAATAAAAAAAACATCTAACAAGGGTCGGGATAGGTCCTACCTCAGCAAACTGTGCAATAGAAACATATAAACTCTAGACAGGTACAAAGCCCCGAAGCAACCTGGAGCTTGATGACAGTAGTTGAATATTCTGTACTCCTACTAGGGAGATCTACTAGCACCTATACCTGAAGCATGAAATGCAGGTCCTTGGTAAGGAACGTCAGTACGAGATAATGAACTGAGTATGTAAGATAGGACATACTGTATATAAAGTAACAATTTAAAAGAAACTGTACCCTAGTGCAACATAAGAGACCACCTTTAGTTGTACTATGGGATCATGTACTTTATGTTCTTTATATTACTTTTCCTTCACTGTAAAATCTGTTCATAGCTATAAAACAAATGACCAATTGATCAATGGTGAAACTATATTGGGTTCGTCCCTGGCCAGGATTTACTTAACCCCTCAGGCTACCCCCCGTTGATAGGATAAACCCTGGCTAGGTGCTATCTCCACCCCTCAGGCTACCACCTATCGAAAACTGTATACTTTAATGGACAACATAACATTACCTTCCTTCGCTACATTTCGATGTTTACAACTTCAAACCTATTCCAACTTTAACCAAACTATTCCATCAACATTTACACATATAAATAGACCTAAAACTATCTTATAACAACACTTAAGAAGTCATGAAGGACATGAGCTAATAGCCTTATATACAACAACCCGCAAGTTAAATCAACATGATGCTTAAGATAACACAATAAAACGCGCTTGTTAAATGAAACCAAATCAGGGCAGCAACCTGAGGGTGATGTTTATAACTCAAATCAGGGCAGCAATCAGGTACAGGTGGTAGTAGATATCCCTAGTAGGAGTACAAGACATTCAGCGATTGTTACTAAGCTCCAAGTTGCTTCAGGGCTTTGTGTATGTATAGAGCTTACATGTTTATATTGTACAGCTAATTGAGGCGGGGCCTGTCCCGACCCTTATTAGATGTTTTTCTCTTACCTAGAGGCTTTGTAGACTATGTAAAGTATAGATTCTTAACTTGACAATCTAGAATAGTAATAAATACGTTGTCATAGGTGAGATCTTCTATAATATGTACATCCTTAATAGGAGTGATATGAGATGGATCACCTATGCAATTTCGAAGCATTAAGACCTGAAAAATTAGATGAACCATTGAAAACTCTTAGGGTAGCTTTAGTTCATATACAACCTGCCTGAACTTCTTAATAATCTAATATGGCCCTATGTAGCGTAGACTCAGTTTTCCCTTCTTACCAGATCTTATAACTTCTTTCATTTGAGACACCTTTAAAAATGCCCAATCACCTACCAAAAATTCTAGTCCTCTTCTCTTGGCATTCGCATATGATTTCTGCGGACTTTGGTCTATTTCTAGTCTCTGTTGTATCACCTTAACTTTTTCCATGGCTTGTTGTACTAGATGTATCCCAAATAGGGTGGTCTCACACATTTCAAACCATCCAACTGGCGATCTACATTTCCTTCCATACAAAGCTTCATAAGGTGCTATCTTAATACTCGCGTGGTAGCTATTGTTATAGAAAAACTTAATAAATGGCAAATGGTCCACCAAACTACCTTTAAAGTCCAATGCACAAGCTCCCAACATATCTCCAAGTGTTTGAATAGTGCGTTCTGCCTAACCATCTGTTTGAGGGTGGAATGCTGTACTCAAATTTACATGTGTCCCTAAAATCCTTTAGAAGGACTTCCAAAACTTTGCAGGTTACAGAAGATCTTACCTATGAAGAGGTACGTGTTTCTCTCAACTTTTCTCAACTTTGTGAAGTAGCTAAAAGGGACTTCTAGGGTTCTTATAGAATCCCTGTATCTTTAAGGTAGTGGTAAGTAAGTTTACACATGTGTTAAGTATGGTTTTCTTATGAAAAACAAGAAGTATATGCTAGTATGTTGGTGCTGGAAAATCTAGACAGATTCTGTGCTGAAAGTTGCTGCACCTTTTCCTTTTGTTTTGGTGATTTCTGTATTGTTTGTGAGTTGTATTATAAAGAGAACTTGGTGTCCTTAATATGGTTTGAGTTATAAATATTACCCTAAGTTTGCTGCTCTGATTTTGGTTTCATTTAACAAGAGCATTTTATTATGTTATCTTAAGCGTCATGTTGAATGGAACTTGCGGGATATTGTATATAAGGCTATTAGCTCACATCCTTCATGACTTATTTAGTGCTATTATAAGACTGTTTTATGTCTGTTTATATGTTTAAATATTGCTACAATAGTTTGGTTAAATTTGGAATAGGTTTGGAGTTGTCGACATCGAAATGTAGCGAAGGAAGGTAACGTTATACTATCCATTTTTAGATTGTGTGGATTATAATGTATTGTGCTTTGTGACACTACATATGAAGTAACAATTTAAATGAAACTATACACTAGTGAAACATTAGAGACCACCTTTAGTTGTACTATGGGATCATGTACTTTATGTTCTTTATACTACTTTACCTTTACTATAACCTCTGTGCACAACTATAAAACAAATGACCAACTGATCAGTGGTGAAACAGTATCGGGTTTGTCCCTGGCTAGGTTTTACTTAACCCCTCGGGCTACCCCGCATTATAGCATCATCCCTGACTAGGTGCTATCTCTACCCCTCGGGCTACCACCTATCAAACACTGTATACTTTATCTTTCAATTACCTTTTAGATGATTCTTTTGGTGGCCATAGTATTGGAGCTATAGGACAGTATATGGAGCTTGTGACATGTGGATATTCACATAAGACAATATGACAATGGAACAAGTACATTACATAAATGATGAAATGTGTATGAAATGGAATAACTTGTGAACTTTATTTTGTAATAGGAACTCATGTAACTTGGTATCCAAGCTTGTATACAGATTTGAAAGTGACTATGTGTAGAAGCATATGAATATGTCAAAGAATAGAGATATGGTTAATAGTTGTGCCAGAGTTGGTGAGTGCCTTTATATGCTAAGGAAGGATCTGTGTTTCATGCCAAGTAATACGAAATCAAGTAACCTTACATACTCAATACATTATCTCATACTAATGTCTCTTATAGGGGACCTGTATTTCATGTTGCAGGTACAGGTGCTAGTAGATCTCTCTAGTAAGAGTATAGGATATCCAGCTACTATTGCCAAGCTCCATGTTGCTTTGGGGCTTTGTGCATGTCTAGAGCTTATATACTTATATTGTATAGATAGTTGAGGCGGGGTCTATCCCGACCCTTATTAGATATTTTTCTTTATCTAGAGGCTTTGTATACTATGTAAAGTAAAGTGTGGTCATGTCTCCTACTTTAAATACCGTGGCCCCAATGGCCCAGTCATATACATTTCCTTTTGACTTGTTATCACTGTTTATCTTCTTAAATTCATGTCAAATGCAGAAACCCCTTATAGTGTGTATACAAAGAGCATAGTTATAGGTTGGTTCTCCTGAGCCTTATCAGCAACGGGTGCCAGTCCGCCTTAATGGGACTTTGGGGCATGACATTCTACTTGGAAAAGGAAAGAGAGCACCATGGATTTTGTGGTTGGGTTGCCTAAGAAGAGGAAACATTTTGACTCTATTTTGGTTGTTGTGGAGAGAATGACAACGTTGACTCACTTTCTACCGGTCAAAACCACTTATGGTACCGACTATTATGCCAAGTTATATATAGATAAGTTGGTTAGATTGCATGGAGTACCTTTGTCTATCATTTCAGATCATGGTGCTCAATTCACTTCTAACTTTTGGAGATCCTTCCAAAGATGTCTTTATACTAAGGTAAAGTGTCACGACCCAAGTCCAGGGCCTAGACGTGATCGGTAAATGAGGAACTCGAAAGGATCCCAAATAACCTCTTAATATATCATGCACACATCATTGTTTGTAAAACCAAGATAAAACAACAAGATAGATATAGACAAGGGAATTGGTACTACGGGAGAGAGAGATTAATTCTTAAATAACATAGTTGAGTCGAAGCTTAAGCATAATACATAACTTGTCTAATAATACCTCTTGACATAGAACTTACCAGGGGCCAACATAAGCAACTAGGCTCACCCTCATCCTTATAAGTATTCCCAAAAATATACAATATGTATACTAAAAATAAGCATAGAAGAAGATAGATATTATTCCTGTATATGAGGACTCACCAAAAGCTAACTTGAACAATCCATCTATCCATGAGGAGAATCAATAGGATCTCCAATTCTGACATGGTAATATTATGTAGGAATAGAGTATACGTTAGTATGTTTGAATGTACTAAGTATGTAGGATGTAATGCAACAATACATAAGTAGCATAATCGAAATGCATAAGCATAGGAAATGAGTAGCATAAAACAATATGGCAGGACTATGAGATGCTATGTAGTAAATCATGCTTATATAGAACATAATACATGTGTAAGAAGAGACCACGAACTATTAGTGGATCATCACACCCTACCACCCTTGATGATTAAGGTATAAACCCCATCAAAAGGTTGGTGGATCATTGCACCCTATCACCCCTGGTGCCGGAGTACAAACCCCTCGATAAGTTGATGGATGATTGTAGCCTACCACTTGTGGTGCCGGAGTACAAAACCCCTAGTACGTTGATGGGTACAAACTGATGTGCTATCAAAATACAACACATTTGATACCTAAAACAAGGGATTTTATGAGTTCTTAATGCAGCTTTTTACGATTTTTATGTGTTTTGTCTTGTTTTTGCAAAAAAGTTAGGTTGACATGATTTTTGAAGAAAAGTTATAGATTTTGCTGAATTGTAAGACATACGAAATCACCCACGAGTCATAGCCTAAGCTATGAGTCATAGCCTAAGCTATGAGTTGTAGGGTGTGTTGTAGCAAGAATCAGAGACTAAAAATTCAGAAATCTACTAAGTAGACGTCACCCCTATGAGGCTATCCTATGAGTCGTAGCTCTTACCATGACATGTAGCTCTCACCACGACTCATATAAGTGGACTCATAGTAGGTATTAGAGAGCCAAAATATTAGACTAAAAACTAAAGGTCAAGACTGTGAGAGTAACATACGAGTCATAGCTCAAGCAATGACTCATACCTGTGGGTTATACCAGTTCAGTCCAAGATGCCGCAAACCTGATTTGAGACCCTGACTATGAATAGTTGGTCACCAACGCATCATGCCTACAAGGCATACCAGTTGCCAAGCTATCTTGTTTGTGTTATTTTTAGGATTTATTTATAAACACTAAAAATGCATTTAGTTCGGTTTTTAGAGAGAGATTCCAGATTTTGTAAGAGACATCTTGCCTTTGAATATTCTATAAAGAACATTTTTTGATTTTAGATTAACTTATTGTTTTCTCTTGGAAAATCAATTTTAAGGATTGAAAATCTTGCTTTGTACTCATTGTTGATCAATCAAGCTTTGGGTTTGCAACTTGTGGTGTCTACAATCTTTATTGCTTTTGGTAAAATTCTCAACTATGTCATTTCTTTGCATTTTTGCTTGTCTTCCCTTAACCATGAGTAGCTAAGCACCCATAACTTCGAGTTATGGGAATGATGGGTAGTTGATTTGAAATAACTTAGATTTGTTGCATTTCTATGATTGGAGTTTCCATGTATTGTCTATTTTCCTTCATTTTGATTATTGTTTAGTGGTGGCCAACACCAAACTCTACGTACTATCACTAGCCCGACCAAGGTGGTGATGAACAAGAAAAAGAAAGTAGATGATAGGATTCAATTGCTGTGTTTATGTGTAATCAACCAAGCCTGACCAAGGGTAGGTTGATTAGGTTAATTGGTAAAGGTTAATTTGCACACAATGGTTGTCGACCAAGCACCAGGCTGAAATTCGACCTTCACCTTCACAAGAGGGCTGTAAGAAAGTACGTTACCATCCTGCATGCTAATTTTCAATTGTAATTATGTTACCTAGGTTAATCTAGTCAACGAACCATGGTGAACACAATTCCCAAGTTTTCCCCAAAATTGAGTGTTTACTCACGTCATAGTTTAGTGTTTATTTTACTTTGTTTTAAAATTGACACCCCTATTTAGAGATTTTAGTTATTTATGATTGAAATGATCAATAGTGGATTCTTGTAGTCAAGCCCCATATTACCTGTGGAATTGATCCTAACCTTCGGTTAGGTTAATTACTAGTAGCTACCACTTTCTTATTAGAGCGTGAATATCATACAAAACTATGGCACCGTTGCTGGGGAATACAACTAGTTCTAGTGTTGATTTTTAGAATCTCCTGTATTTTATTTTTATTTTAGTTTTTATTATTTATTTTTATTTGCAGGGTGTGCTAGGTTATATGCCCAACACAAGGAGCCAAGGCAATCCCTTAGCTCCACTCAATTTGGAGATCCATCGACTACAAAGAAAAATAGCTCAAGTGACTGAGGATATCGAGGTTGAGGAGGATATGAATACGAATGAGGATATGGGAAGAGAGGAGAATCCACAACCAAGGGGTAACAGGACACAACTTTGGGACTTTAATAAAAATTTTTATGGATGGAATCAATATCAATTGAACCCTATGGCTATGGATGTTACTGGTGCCATAGTACTGCCTCCTTTGCCGGTAGATAATAAGTTTACTATATCAAGTAGATTTGTCCAAATGCTCCAAAACCGCAGACTATTCATAGGGCTACCTTCGGAGGCTCCCTACCGCCATCTCCAAAATATGGTGTTTGTTTGCAAGAGTGTCATGAGACATAAAACCTTTCTCTTGATGTTGGTAGTTTAAGAGTGTTTGCATTGTCATTAACTGGCAATGCAACTGTATGGTTGTCCAAGCTTTCTCCGGGTACTATTACAAGTTTGGGTGAGATTTAGAAAGTATTCCTTGAAAGATATTTTCCAAGATCTAAGAAGTTTAAGCTCAAGGATCAAATCAACAACTTTGACCAATTATCGGGTGACTCTATTAGCACATCTTAGGAGAGGTTTACTAAATGCTTGAGGATGGTCCCCGATCGCGAGATTGTTGATGATGCCTTGGTTGAGATTTTCTATCAGGTGCTTGGTGAGAATTATCAAGCTTGCACCAACACAATCATGGGTGGCATGTTCCTTCACAAACTTTTATCTTAGTAGCCGTAAGGATGGAGCAAGTTGTCAAAACAAAATAGAGCATGGGGTCAACGAGAGGGAGGTGCAATGAAACCTTCTTGTACGGTCAACATCAACAATGAGCAAGCAAAGGCAAAGGAAGAGATCATAGAACAATTTTTTCAACTTTGCATAAGTATGAACTTAGTTTTAAATCAAAACCAAGCAAGTGTCAAAGCAGTCACTGATCAACCTCCGAAGGCTCCTATCTATGACGATCCATTCTTTGATGAACATACATGTTTTGTAAGCAACCAAGAGATGGGGTTCCGGAATAAACCCTAAGGGTCTAATTCGGACTGTTGGAGGTAAGGGTACAGGAATATGGTTGGAATTTCAACCATGATAGTGTGTATAGAGACAACTGGGGTTGATACTATGAGAAAGAGAGTGCTAGATGCCGAATGGAGAAGAAGAGAGGGCTACAGGAATGGCCCTTATGGGCCACCTCACAGCTATGATGCTGGGTTAAGCAACTCTAGGATCGAAGAGATGTTCAAAAAATTATTGAAGAAGGATGACCACCAAGATGAGACTTTCTAGGAAATGAAAGTAGAGTCTCTCTTGGTGGTGATTAAACAACTTGAATAACAATTTGGACAAGTTTTTTTTATAGTTGAACCAATTTCAAATGGGCACATTACCAAGCAATACAATTCAAAATCCTAAAAGTGAAGGTATTACATAGAGGTCATGACTCGAGGTAGCAAAAGTACTGTAGATTCCCCTATGCTAATGGTCTAAACTGGAAATTGTAGGAAGAGAGTGAATGAGGAAACCAAGGCATACAACATTGAAGAGTAACCTAAGAAATATAAAACCTTTCTGAGTCCCCATCCTTCTTTTCCTCAAAGGCTTGGGAAGAGAAAGGAGGAAGGTAAGTTTGAGCAGGTTGGGTGATGCTTAAGAAATTATTAGTAGACATCCCCATAATGGAAGCCTTTGAGAGGATGTCGGGGCAGGCCAAAGGGATTAAAGATCTAGTCAAGAAGAAGCAAAAAGTGAGCCAAGACCTCTCTAACTATCTTTAACATTATAGTGTTGTCACTACAAAGTCTTTGGTACAAAAGTTGGAATACCCGACTGCATTTACCATACCATGTACTATAGAAGTACTTGAGTTTGCTAAAGCGCTATGTGATTTGGGGGCTAGCATTAACATAATGCTTCTTGCTATGTTTAAAAGCTCAGGTTGGGAAGCCTTATCTCTATGAAGATGTTATTGTTGATGGCAAATAGAATAGTCAAGAAGCCTATGTGGGGATAGAGTACATGTGTTGGTAAAGGTAGATAAGTTTATATTTATTGTAGATTTTGTTACACTGGACTGTAACTTTAATTTTGAAATTCCTATCATGTTGGTAAGACCTTTCTTAGCCACAGGTCGAGTATCAGTTGATATAGAAAAGAGTCTAGTCACTTTTAGGCTTGAGTAAGAGGCAACTGTGTTCCAACTGGGTCAAACTGACAGAAAGAATTCTAACTTCTAGGTCATTTCAATGATCTCAATGGGTGAGGACAATGAATTAGAGATCCCAATAAAATTAAGGCTTAGAGTCGATCCTTTAGTTGTTGTGCTAATGAATTTTGATGGTGAACACATTCCTGATTATAAGGAAACAATAAATACTCTTGGGGTATCATTTGGGCCAAGGCGACAAGCAAGGTTGGAGTTAGACATATGTAACAGGGAAACACCACCTACTAAGCCTTCTGTAGAAGTCCCACCAGAGTTAGACCTTATGGCATTTCCATCACATCTGAAATGCGCATACTTGGGAGAGAATAGATATTGCTTATCATTATTGCAACAGATTTGAGAGAGGATCAAATAGGGGCCCTTGTCTCAGTTCTCAAGAAGTTCTTCTAGGATAAGCCATATTTATTTTGAATTTTCATGTATGGGATCATTTGTCTATGTGTTCTAGAAGTGGGAATGATGAGAATTCTTCAAGCATGCCACTCTTTGTTGGTAGGTAGCCATCACATTAGGGCTCGAATGGCTAACAAAGTATTTTAGTGTGGCTGCTATTAGCCATCTATACATCTATATACCTATGATTATGTAAAGTCTTGTGATAGATGCCAAAGAGATGGCAGAGTTTCACAAAGGCACGAACTCCCTCTAAATTATATTTTGGTCATAGAACTATTTGATGCTTAGGGCATTGATTTTATGGGACCCTTTGTTGGCTCTCATGGTAACAAGTACATTTTGGTGGTAGTATATTATGTCTCTAAGTGGGTGGAGGCCATGGCTCTACTAAACAATGAGGGTAAGAGTGTTACCAGGTTTCTCTGAAGGAGCATTTTTCTCTAGGTTTGGTACACCTCGAGCAATTATCGTTAATAGAGGTTTCCATTTTTGCAACTGATTGTTCAAAGCTCTCATTGAAAGATATGGTGTGAAGTACTATGTGTAAAACCCATATCATCCCCACACCAGTGGGCAAGTGGAAGTATCAAATTGATAAATAAGGCAAATCTTATCCAAAATGGTGAATATGAACGCACTAACTGGTTAAGGAAGTTAGATGATGCTTTATGGGCCTACTGGACTGCCTTCAAAACTCCCATTGGAATGTCCCCTTATCAGCTAGTGTTTGGAAAGGCCTGTCACCTGCTGGTTGAACTTGAGCATAAGGCATTATGGGCAGTTAAGAGGCTAAATTTCGATTGAAATGAAGTTGCAACTTCTAGATTGATACAAGTGAATGAGCTTGAAAATTTAGATTGCGTGCATATGAGAGCTCCGCATTGTAAAAAATGTGAATGGAAGTTCAGCATGATTACAGAATTGAAGATCTCAATTTGGTCTGGGAGACATGGTATTGCTCTACAACTCCAGATTGAGGTGGTTTCCTGGAAAACTCAAATCTAAGTAGATAGGGCCCTTTCGAGTAGTACGTGTTTCTAGTCATGGAGCCAGCGAGTTAGAAAGCAGGGATGAAAACACTTTCACAGTCAATGTTCAGAGGCTCAAATGATACATGGTTGAAATGGAAGAAATCACGATAGTGGAAGTCTGGGATCTTGATGAAGCATAAGTATAAAAGCTTTTTATCATGCCACGATAATAAATCAAGTGCTTCTTGGGAGGCAATCTAAGGTATTACCCTTGCTCCATTTCAATGTGTTTTTACTTTGAGACAAAGTATCCTATTTTGGTGGTGTGTAGGATGTTATGGATTAAGGTAAAGTTTGAGTAGCCTCAAGTCCATAAATTTCCCTATTTTTTGATCATAAGTTTTTCTTGGCGTGATTCTTTTTGTTGGACCAACATATTTAGGTAGTATAGATTATGTGTAAATTCACAGTAGTATTATTTTTGGCATATGTATAGTCTTTAATTACATTCTAAAGTTTTGATGAAAAAAAGGGTACCCTCAGAAGTTTTGAGATTGTGGTTGTTGATGCATTCATACATTTTTGAGTATCTGGCATTGTTTATTATGGTATTGTAAAGGTATGTTGAGGCTGAAAGCATGACCTGAGAGTTTGTACTTGATTGTGGTTACAATGCCATGTGTATTGTGAGCTTATTTTGCTGTATTCATGCATATTTTATGGACTCAGAACTTGCTTTAGTGCACTAACAGTTGTTTCATGATTTGGTTGAGATGGAAAAGATCTTAGGCGTTTGTTATTTGATTGAGCCAACTTTTAGCCTAAAATGACCCACACAATGAGTGAGAGAATCCCTTGTTCCAAATTTTTGAGCATATCATTTACCAGTATTTCTTAACACCTTGCTAGCTTAACTTTCTTTAATGAAATACCTTGATATTAGCCCTGGTATATCCTTGGACATGTGAACCTTAATTGAGGATAAAAGCCTAAGTTGAGGGAGGCTATAAGTTGTGTCCCTAGTTTGAGGAATAGATATTGTGTACTTCACCTCAAGCTAAAAGCCCAAGTTGAGGGTGGCCTTTATTGTGGTAAAGTAATAAAATAAGGTGGTTAGTTGGGAAATAAATAAATAAATAAAAAAGCATGAGCCAATTAAAGAAAAATAAAAATAAAAGTACCTTGAATTGAGAAAATAGCAAGAATTGAGTTCAGAAATAAGGCACATATGAAATTGAAGGAAAACACTTGAGAAAAGTTCAAAACAGGAGAATAAGGGTGGATTTATTGAAGAAGATTGGGTTATGAAAGCATAAAGTGTTGGTAAATATGGTTCAAGAATAGCTTTTAGCCGCTACTTTCCTAAAATGCCATGCCAAATCCCCTTGGACCTATATTACAAGCCCATAAGCCCTAAAATGATCCAAATTCACTTTGTCACCAAGGTAGAAGATGAGTATAGAGGCAAGACTATGGTGTTAGTCAGTATGCATGAATTTTAATTATGAGAGTGAGAATGTTTCCTTAGTCCCTGAATTCTAAATGCTTTTTGAATGAGTGTGAAGGACTTCTTTCCAGTGAGGGCATATCCACTACTTGAGTACAGTATGACTATACCAGTGATTGTGGATGGTTAATGCACCTTAGCTTATCATAGTTGGATTGCAAGGTATCTTATTATGTTCTACTTTTGCATAAGTAAACTCGTAACCCTGTTTTGCAAATGGTAGTTTGGTACTTGAATCAAAGGAGTTGTTGTATATGCCATTAGTGTAGTCTCTAGGTATTTCTCATTGTCTGTTTAGATTGAGTTGTTACTTAAGAACAAGCAATAATTCTAAGTTGACGGTGTTTATGTGCTGTCAAAATATAGCACATTCGATGGCTAAAATAAGGTATTTTGTGAGTTATTAATGCGACTTGTTATGATTTTTATATGTTTTTTGTTGTTTTTTTAGAAAAGGTAGGTTGGCATGATTTTTGAAGAAATGCTGTAGATTTTGCTGAATTTGTCATACCCCAAAGTTCCGTAAGGCGGACCGGCACCCGTTGCCGATTAGGCTTGGGAGAAACAACCTATAACTATATGTGTTCTGTACAAATTATAACAGGTTTTTACATTTGACATGCCTTTAAGCAGATAAACAGTGATAACAAGTCAAAAAGAAATGCATGTGACTAGGCCGTTGGGGCCACGCTGTCTAAAGTGTGAGATATGACTTCATTGTGCCTTATATAGTTTACAAAGCCTCTAAATAAAGAAAAACATCTAACAAGGGTCGTGACAGGCCAAGCCTCAGCAAACTATGCAATAGAAACATATAAGCTCTACACAGGTACAAAGCCCCAAAGCAACATGGACCTTGATCACAGCAGCTGAATATCCTGTGCTCCTACTAGGGAGATCTACTAGCACCTGTACCTGCAACATGAAATGTAGGTCCCCCATAAGGGATATCTGTATGGGATAGTATACTGAATATATAAGGCAAGAAATACTATATATGAAGTAAAAACTCAAATGAAACCATGCATCTGTGGAAGATTAGGGGCCACCCTTAGTTATTCTGTGGAATCATGTACTTTATGTCCTTTATATCACTTTACCTTTACTGTAAAATCTTTATAGTAAAATTTCTGCACAACTATAATCATATGACCAACTGATCAGTGGTAACTGTATTAGGATCGTCCCTATGCCAGGTTCTGTATGAAGCCCCTCAGGCTACCACCCATAATACTGTATCGGGATCATCCCTATGCTACGTTCTTCATGAATCCCCTCGGGCTACTACCCGTCAAAACTGTATGCTATATCTTTCAATTACCTTTGAGATGATTCGTTTGGTAGCCATAATATTGGAGCTGTAAGACTGTATATGTAACATGTGACATGTGGATAATGATACAGGACAACATGATTGTGAAAAGAGTACGTTACGTAAATAATAAAATGCATATGAATTGGAATAACTTGTGAACTTTATTTTGTAGTAGGAACTCATGTAACTTGGTGTCAAGGTATCTAGGTAGGTTTGAAGGTACTATGTATGGAAACATATGAACATATACAAAAGTGGAGACATGGTTAATAATTGTGTCGGAGTTGGTGAATGCCTTTATGTACCAAGGAGAGATCTACATTTCATGCCAAGTGATACGAATTCAAGTAACCTTATATACCTCGAGATAACCTTCCCTTCCTCCAAATACTTGTCTATAACATAGTATAGGATAAAACTAGCTTTAGAAGACAATGAATACATCTTGGCATCTCAATCACATAAGAAAACAATACACGGGCAGCAAGCGGGTGTTTATAAATTCGGGCGTATTCCTTTAACCTTTCTACTTCTAATCATATTTTTCAATACACATTAGCATGAACACATCATGTCCAGCCTATTTTAAGTCCATAATATCCTTACAACAGCCCAGAAAGCACAACACATCATAATTCCGCACAATCTAAAAATGGACAGCATAACGTTACCTTCCTTCGCTACATTTTGACGTTGCCAACTCCAAGCCTATTCCAACCTTAACCAAAATATTCCAGCAACATTTATACACACAGCCATCTATGAACCAGTTTCAAAAAAACAATAAATCAGTTATTAAGGACGTGAAGCAACAGCTTGCTCTCCAACAGTCCACAAGTTCATACGAAGCACATAGTTGCAATATCACATAATGACTCACTTTTGTGGACTGTAAGAGTAATTAATCAGCTTTTTTACACTTATGTAAAATCTTTGCTGTATAATTAAGTACTAATACATAGTAAAGTAATCTCAACAAGATAAAAACCTCTTAATTAACAAGAAAAGTACACAAGAATCCCTAGTACACAATCTGTCACGAAATTCCAGCACCAACATATTAACATATACTTCTTTTTTTTTCATAAGAAAACTATACGAAACACATGCGTAAACTTACTTACCACTTACTTCAAGGTGTAGGGCTTCTCCAAGAACCCTAGTAGAGTTATTTAGCTGCTTTGCAAGGTGAATAAAGAAGAACAGTAATGTTGGGAGAAAGCAAAAATTTTCCAAGTTAAAAGTGAATGGATATTTTCTACTTATGACCCCTCTTTATATTACCACTTTGCCCGACCTTATCTTGGTATTTTGACCATATTACACCACACTTTAATAAGCTGCTTATCCAGCAGCTTGTCAATTAAAGTTGTGCCAAAATGGGTCTCCAAGTTGATGGACTTGGGCTCCCTATTTTTCCAACTTTTCTTACTTAGTTTTGGGCCCAATTTGTTAAGTGTTTTGTATTGTCTTTAGGCCCTTTTTAATACCTCTATTGGGATGAAAATATAGACCATTTATGATGCAAAAACCTGTGTTCAAGTTATACCCTTAATACAGACTTTATTCATAATCGAACTTGGACAATTTCGACGTCGAGCCTCGTCTCTATTTAACTAGCGATTTTAAGCAAAGAAAGTAGCTGACTCACCTTCATTCTTCCTAATTCCTATAAGCACCTCAATTCTCTCACTTTATTTTAAGGCTGTAATCTCCTCAATTTGATACAAAACATATATTCACTCGACCCTCTTAAGTGCTAGATGCATATATAGCCCATTAACACGAGATTCAAGTACTTTTGAAAATTAGTGCTAGTTTGACCAAACCATGTCATAGTTCATTTGACTTATACTTGTAGTGTAAGGTGTGGAGTGTTACATCCTACCACCCTTAGGAACATTCGTCCTCGAATGTTAGCACAATTAGATAGCTTAGTCGAGTTTAAACCTCTACTTGCACAAACTTTAACAACACATTAAGTATTCAATACTACGTACCTATTAGTGTCCCAATTCTATTTGTTGGACTTTTGCTTTAGCTTCAAATAAGTGAGAATATTTCAAATTTATCACATCCTCAGCTTCTCATGTTATCTCTTCTTCTTGCTGGTTCCTCCAAAGTACTTTAACTGAAGCTGTTTCTTTGTTCCTTAACATCTTAACTTGACGATCTAGAATAGAATAGGCACTCCTTAATAGGTAAGATCTTCTATAACCTATACATTTTCAATAGGAGTGATACAATATGGGTCACCTATACCTTTCCGAAGCATTGAGACATGAAAAATTGGATGAACCATTGAAAGCTCTTGGGGTAGCTCTAGTTCTATGCAACTTGCCCAACCTTCTTAATAATATGATATGACCCAATGTAACGTGGATTCAATTTTTACTTCTCACCAAATCTCATAACTCCTTTCATTGGGGACACCTTTAAGAATACCCAATCACCTACTAAAAATTCTAGTCCTCTTATCCTGGCATTCGTATATGATTTGTAACAACTTTGGGCTATTTCTAGTCGCTGCTGTGTTATTTTAACTTTTTCTATGGCTTATTGTACCAGATCTGGCCCAAGTAAGGTGGTTTCCCCACTTCAAACCACCCAATTGGTAATCTACATTTCCTTCCATACAAAGCTTCATAATGTGCTATTTTGATACTCGCATGGTAACTATTATTACAGGCAAACTCAATAAGTGACAAATAGTCCACCCAACTACCTTTAAAGTCTAATGCACAAGCCTGCAACATATCTTCAAGTGTTCGAATGGTGCGTTCTGCTTGACCATGTGTTTGAGGGTGGAAAGCTGTACTCAAATTCACTGGTGTTCTTAAACCCCTTTGGAAGGACTTCCCAAAACTATGAAGTGAATTAGGCTCCTCAATCAGATATAATGGAGATTGGGACACTATGTAGCCTGACTATCTCTTTAAGGTATACCTTGAAATATTCTTTAGTTGTATAATCACTCCTGACTAGTTAAAAGTGTGCTGACTTTGTGAGTCTGGCAACTATTATCCATATAGAGTCAAACTTCGAAGATGAGTGAGGCAAACCTATAACAAAATCCATATTAATCATATCCCACTTCCATGTTGGAAGTTCTATACACTCTATGTAACCTCCTGGCTTTTGGTGTTCTACTTTTACTTGTTGGCAATTTGGACATTGAGCTACAAATTTTGCAAGGTCCTTTTTTATGCCTCCCCACCAAAACATTCCCTTCAGGTCATGGTACATCTTAGTTGACCCTAGGTAGATGGAGTACCGAGAATGATGAGCTTCTTCCATTATCCTCCTTCTTAGGCTATTAATATCAGACACACAAAATCTATTCCGATAGTATAATACTCCATTTTGTGCAAGGTCAAAGCCTTTTGTTGCACACTGACTCACCTTTTCCTTAAGTTGTCGTAGAATGGGTTCCTTAAACTATTTTTATTTCACTTCTATTACAAATGAAGACTCTGCAGCATTATGTACACTAACCCCTTCCTTTAGAGATTCAAGAAGGCGAACCCCTAAAGTGGCTAGCTGACGTAGATCCTTGGCTATTCCTTGATTTACCACAGCTTGATCACTAGTATTTATGATTGCCTTATGACTCAAAGCATCGTCTACTACATTTGCTTTCCTTGGATGGTATAGTATGTCAATGTCATAATCCTTTATTAGCTCTAGCCTTATCCGCTATCTCAAGTTTAGATCTTTCTGTTTAAAGATGTACAACAGGATTTTATGATCAGTATATATGTCAACATAAACTCCATACAAATAGTGGCGCCATATTGTCAAAGCAAACACAACTGTTGCTAGCTCAAGATCATGTGTTGGATAGTTTTTCTCATGTGGCCATAGTTGTCTGGATGCATAAGCAATTACCCTACCATTCTGTGTTAATAAACACCCTAAGCCGACTCCTGAAGCATCACAATACACTACATACCTCTTAGTACCTTCTGGAAGTACTAGCACAGGTACAGAAGTTAGCTTATTTTCAGCTCTTAGAAGCTTCTTTCACACATGTCATTCCATTAGAACTTGGTTGCCTTATGTGTCAACTTTGTTAGAGGTTCAGAAATAGAAGAAAAACCTTTAACATACCTCCTGTAATAACCTGCCATGCCTAAAAATCTCCAAACTTCCGTGCACAGCTTCTATCTTTTGTGAATCAACCCTTATTCCCTCATCAGACATAATATGACCTAAGAATGCCACTAACTTTAGCCAAAATTCACATTTAGAAAAATTGGCATACAACTTTCGATCACGAAGAGTCTGTAACACCTGTTGTAAGTGATCTGCGTTGTCCTGTTCTAATTTTGAATATACCAAAATGTCATCTATAAATATTATCACAAAAACATCCAAAAATGGCCTAAATACCCTATTCATCAGATCCATAAAAATTGCTGGTGCATTTATTAGACCAAATGACATAACAAGAAATTCAAAATGACCATAGCGTGTTCTGAAAGATGTTTTGGGTATGTCTTGTTCCTTCGCCTTCACTTGGTGATAACCTGATCTCAAATCAATTTTTGAAAAGCATTTGGCACCCTGTAGCTGATCAAATAAATCATCAATCCTAGGGAAGGGATATTTATTCTTAATTGTCACCTTATTCAATTGTTGATAGTCGATATACATTCTAAAGGTGCCATCTTTTTTATGTACAAACAACACTGGTGCACCCCAGGGGGACACACTAGGTCTTATGAAACCCTTGTCTAATAAATCTTTTAACTGCTCTTTTAATTTACGTAATTCTTCTAGGGCCATTCTATATGGAGGGATAAAAATAGGTTGAGTGCCTAGAAGTAAATAAATAGCAAAATTTATTTCCCGTTTAGGATATAAGCCTATGAGTTCTTTAGGGAACACACCAACAAATTCATTTACTATTGGAACTGACTGAAGAGTTGGTGATTATGTCTCCATATCCCTTAGTCTAACTAAATGACATATATACCCCTTGGATACCATCTTTCTGGCCTTAAAGTAAGAGATAAACTTACCTTTTGGCGCCTCAACATTGCCTTTCCATTTAAGAACTGCCTAACTTGGAAAGTAGAAATACACTCTCTTAGTTCGTCAATCCACAGTGGCATAACAAGAAGCTAACCAGTCCATACCCATTATCACATCAAACTCCACTATTTATAGCTCAATAAGGTCAACCAATGTGTCACGGTCACCAACACTTACTACGCAGTCATAATAAACTCTTTTGGCCATAATAGATTCACCAGTTGGCGTAGACAATTCAAATGGTTTGTTCAATAATTTGGGCATTCTCTTAAGCATTCTACCAACTCATAGAGTGATGTATGATAGTGTAGAACCAGGGTCAATTAATGGATATACACTATGTGAAAAGATGAACAATGTACCTGTGACCATATTAGGTGATGCTTCCACATTCTGTTGACTCCCAGTGCACAAGTGTGATCCTGAACCCCACTAGAGCTAGCTGTCCCTCCAGCACCTCTACCACGACCCATAGGTGCTTGCTGACCCCTATTTGATGGAGGAGATGATGATCATGATGCAACAGCTAACCCAGTAGATTGTGTCGTACCACCCATACGTCTCCTTGGGCAATCCCTTATTATGTGCCCTAGTATGCCACACAAATAGCAAACATCTATCCCACGCAACATACACTAGGATAACTCCTTCCATAATATTTACTAGGCTACCTAAGAGTCATTGATTGGCTTGTCGAATAACCCATTGCTCGGGCACCTTGCCCTTCACCTCGTTGACCAAACTGATTAATTCGAAGACCTTGAAGTTGTAGTGGAGCACTGGCTGTAGAATAGGAAGATGATGGCCTAGGTGGTCTATTTGAAAACTGAGGCCTAAAATCACTTTAGGGTGGTGTAAACTACCTTAAAGATCAGTCTCTTTTGGCCTTCCCCCTTTCTAACACTTGTGCCCTTCTCCTCTACCTCTGGTCTTCCAATTTCTATGCAAACACCTGCATTCTTGCTATGTCCATATGTTTGTTTAAGGAAGCAATAGTGCAGTCTCTGACCAGATACATATCCAATCTATCTACATATTGATGGACCCTATCTGCTATTGTAGTAAATATATTAGGAGCATATCTTGCCAGGGAATTAAATTGAAGGCTATAGTCCCTCACACTCATGTTTCCTTAGTGAAGATTCAGGAATTGATCTGTATGGGCCTCCCAAATTTCTAATGGCAAATAATGGTCAAGAAATGCCTTTTTGAATTCTTTCCAAGTAGTTGGAGGTGCATCTATACCCTTAAATTATTTCCAAGATTCATACCACAATATAGCAACACCCTTCAGCCTATACGTCACTAACTCGGCTGCTTCTGTACCACTCACGTGCATGACATCTGAGGTACGATCAATCTGATCATAAAGTGCTGGGGGTCTTCATTAGGATCTGATGCAGTGGAGGGTCCAAATTAAGAAAGTCACGTATCCTGGTACCAGCTGCCCTATTGGTAGCACCTATATCCATAACTAGACCTTCCTGCCTTTGACCTTGACCAGCAACTGTACGGGTCAATAGCTAAACTGCATTTCTCAAATCCTTTATTGTAGCATCAACAGGCGTTTCTGGAGAAATTTCACTGCTCTCTGGTTCATTAGGAACTGGAGGAGTTGGAGATGTCTGTAACAAAGACTCCTCTCGAATTTTATCTTGCTGTCTCCCCTGTCTGGGTATACCAACCACCACTTCTTTTTTTTTCCCTTTACCTTTGTTCTGCCTTATCTCTGGCATACTTTCTGGACAAAATAATTTAGGATTAGACATAAGGCACCTATTACACTTTATTTTATGGCACGATCTAAAGAATGGAAATAAGGTAACAACCCCTAAATGCCATGTAGCCTCCTACTCATAAATGTGGTGCACAGCACATCGATAAACAAGATTCTACATAGACATGGCTTTGTAGACTCCTTAGGATAATCCACTCTGATACCACTTCTGTCACGCCCTAAAGTCTTGTAGGGCAGACCTGTACCCATTACCGATAAGGCACTGGAGAACCAACCTATAACTACACGCGTTCTATACAAATTATAAGAGGTTTCTACGTTTGACATGACTTTAAGGAGATAAACAGTGATAATAAGTCAAAAGGAAGTGCATATGACTAGGCCATTGGGGCCATGTTGTCTAAAGTGCGAGACATGACTTCATTGTGCTTTACATAGTCTACAAAGACTCTAAATAAAGAAAAACATCTAACAAGGGTCGGGACAGGCCCTGCCTCAGCAAATTGTGCAATAGAAACATGTAAGCTCTAGATATGTACAAAGCCCTGAAGCAACCTGGAGCTTGATGACGGTAGCTGAATGTCCTGTACTCCTACTAGGGAGATCTACTAGCACCTGTACCTCCAAAATGAAGTGCAAGTCCCCCGTAAGGGACGTCAGTATAGGATAATGTACTAAGTATATAAGGCAGGATATACCATATATAAAGTAACAACTTAAATGAAACCATGCATCTGTGGAAGATCAGGGGCCACCGATAGTTATGCTGTGGAATCATGTACTTTACCTCCTTTATATCACATTACCTTTACTATAAAATCTACGCACAACTGTAATTATATGACCAACTGATAAGTGGTAACTGTATCAGGATCGTCCCTATGCTAGGTTCTGTATGAACCCCTTCAGGATACCCCGCATAATACTGTATCGGGATCGTCCCTATGCTAGGTTCTTCACGAACCCCCTCGGGCTACCACCCATTAAAACTGTATACTGTATCTTTCAATTACCTTTGAGATGATTTTTTTGGTGGCCATAATTTTACAGCTATAAGACTGTATATGTAACATTTGACATGTGGACAATCACACAGGACAACATGACTATGAAAAGAGTACGTTACGTAAATAATAAAATGCATATGAATTGGAATAAATTGTGAACTTTATTTTGTAGCAGGAACTCATGTTACTTGGTGTCAAAGTATCTAGGTAGGTTTGAAGGTACTATGTATGGAATCATATGAACATATACAAAAGTGGAGACATGGTTAATAATTGTGTCGGAGTTGGTGAATGCCTTTATGTACCAAGGAGTGATCTATTTTTCATGCCAAGTGATACAAAATCAAATAACCTTACATACCTCATTGTAGTACCTCATTACTACCTCGAGATAACCTTCGCTTCCTCAAAATACTTATCTACAACATAGTATAGGATAAAACTAGCTTTAGAAGCCAATGAATACATCTTGCCATCTCAATCACATAAGAAAATAATACACGGGCAGCAAGCGGGTGTTCATAAACCCGGGTGTATTTCTTTAACCTTATCGCTCCTAATCATATTTTCCAATACAAATTAGCATGTACACATCATGTGCATCCTATTTTAAGTCCATAACGTCCTTGCAACAGCCCACAAAGCAGAACATATCACAATTCCGCACAATCTAAAATCGGATAACATAATGTTACCTTTGCTACATTTATATGTTGACAACGCCAAACCTATTCCAACTTTAACCAAACTGTTCTATTAATATTTATACATACAAACACCTATGAAACAGTTTCATAACAACAACAAATCAGTTATTAAGGACGTGAAGCAATAGCTTGCTCTCCAACAACCCACAAGTTCATACGAAGCACATAATTGCAATATCACATAACGACTCACTTTTGTGGACTGTAAGAGTAATTAATCAGCGTTTTTACACTTCTTTAAAACCAATATTTGCTGCGTAATTAAGTACTAATACATAATAAAGCCAGCCAATAAGATGAAATCCTCTTAATTAACAAGAAAAGTACACAAGAATCCTTAGTACACAATCTGTCCAGAAATTCCAGCACCAACATATTAACATATACTTCTTGTTTTTCATAAGGAAACTATACGAAACACATGTGTAAACTTACTTACCACTTACTTCAAGGTGTAGGGCTTCTCCAAGAACCCTAGGAGAGTTATTTAGCTGCTTTGCAAGGGGAAGAAAGAAGAACAGTAACGTTGGGAGAAAGCAAAAATTTTCCAAGTTAAAAGTGAATGGATATTTGTTGTTTATGACCCCTCTTTACATTACCACTTTGGCTGACCTTCTCTTGGTCTTTTGACAATATTACACCAAACATTAATAAGCTGCTTATCCAGTAGCTTGTCCATTAAACATGGGCAAAAATGGGTCTCCAAGTTGATGGACTTGGGCTCCCTATTTTGCCAACTTTTCTTAGTTTTGGGCCCAATTTGTTATGTGCTTTGTATTGTCTTTGGGCCCTTTTTGATACCTCTATTGGGATGACCATATAGACCATTTATGATGCTATAACTTGGGTTTATGTTACACCCTTAATATGAGCTTTATTCATAATCGGGCTTGGATAATTTCGACGTCGAGCCTCGTCTCCGTTTAACTAGCGATTTTAAGCTAAGCAAGTAGCTGACTCACCTTCTTGCTTCCTAAGTCCTACAAGCACCTCAATTTTTTTAACTTAATTTTAAGGTCGTAATCTCCTCAATTCCATACAAAATATACATTTACTCGACCCTCTTAAGTGCTAGACACATATATAGCCCATTAACACGAGATTCAAGCACTTTTGAAAATCATCACTAGTTTGACCAATCCATGTCATGTTTCATTTCACTTGTACTAGTAGTGTAAGGTGTGGGGTGTTACAGAATCATTGGTTATACGAGCTCAACTACAAGTCATATCCCAAGCTATGAGTCGTAGGGTATGGCGTAGCAAGAATGAGAGACCAAAAATTAAAAAATCTTCTAAGTGGACGTCACTACGACTCGTATAGGTGGACTCATAGCAGAAATATAGAGACAAAATGTTGGACCCAAAACTGAAGGCCAAGACTATGAGAGGAAGATCCGAGTCATAGCTTAGGCAATGACTCGTACCTGTGGGTCATACCAGTTCAGTCCAAGATGCCAAGAACCTGATGCGGGACCCCGATTATGACTCGTAGGACACCCTATGAGTTGTACCTACAAGGCACACCAGTTACCAACTGTCTTTTCTATGTTATGTTTAGGTTTTATTTGTAAACACTATAAATACATTTAGTTTAATTTTTAGAAGGGATTCTAGATTTTAGAAGAGAGATCTTGCCTCTGAATATTATCTAAAGAATATTTTAGGGTTTTAGATTAGTTTATCATTTTCTCTTGAAAACCCATTTTAGGGATTGCAAATCTTGATTTGTACTCATTGTTGATAAATCAAGCTTTTGGGTTTACAACTTGAGGTGTCTACATTCTTCGTTGCTTTTGGTAAAACTCTCAACTATGTCATTTATTTGCATTTTTGCTTGTCTTACCTTAGCCATGAGTAGCTAAGCACCCACAACATGGGGTTGTGGTAATCATAGGTAGTTGATTTGAAATAATCTAGGTTTATCATAATTCTACGATTGGGGTTTGCATGTATTGTCTATTTCCCTTTATTATGATTGTAGCTTGATGGTGGCCAATACCAAATCCGGCCTACTATCATTAGGACGGCCAAGCTGGCGACGAATCGGAAAAGGGAAGTATATAATAGGATTCGATTGATGTATTCTCGTCTAATCAACCAAACCTGACCAAGGGTAGGTTGACTCAAAAAATTGGTAATAGTTAATTGGCATGCCACGGCTGCCGATCAAGTGCCATGGTGAAATTCAACCTTCACCTTCACAAGAGGGCTAAAAGAACAAAAGTTTCACCCTTCATGCTAATTTCCAATTATAGTTATATTACCTAGGGTAATTGAGTTAACGAACCATGGTGAACACAATTCTCAAGTTTTCCCCAAAATTGATTATTTACTTGCATCATAGTTTAATATTTATTTTACTTTGTTTTTAAATAAATCTCCCCCCACCCCTTATTTAGAGACTTAGTTATTTATGCTTGAAATGATTAGTTGCGGATTCTTGTAGCCAAGCCCCATATTCCCTATGGAATTGACCCTAAACTTCGGTTAGGTCAATTGCTAACAGAGACCGCTTTCTTATTGGAGCATGAACATCATCATAAAACCCCAACAAGGTTGACGGATAGTCACACCATGCCACCCATTATGACCAGAGTACAAACCACCTGATAGGTTATCAAGGTATGAACCTCTTGATATGGTTACCCAGCACACAACCCCCAAGTAGGGCATGATCACTGTCTAACACTATATGGGATAATATTATATATATGTATTCATTTTATTGCGATATACATACATTCCGTTTAATCATCATTTCATCATCATTCCATCATCGTTCAATCATCATTTTATCATAATGTAGTCATTTAACTCAAAAGACATGCATTGGAAGTTCAATTCTTTAAGAAACCATAACTGGACATTTTATCAAACACTTGGTAGGTGTGCAGTGCTTGTATAAAACGATATAATTCAAGAGTAAAATCATACAAGAAAACATGAAGTAAAACATCCACCAATACTTGGTAATACTATCTTGCAAAATACATTGAACCCCTCATCAAATCCCAAGAAAGATCACAGTTCAAGAGCTTAAAACATACTTAATCATAATAAGTAAATCATCTCATGGTGTTGACTTAGAATTGAGTAATAATGTATCTTCAACCAAACTTTCATAAAATCCCAATATAGTATATGATCATAATCTCAAATGAATAATATCCCTAAACAATACAACTTGGAAACATGAAGATTTTCATAGAAATGGATGATTGGGATTCATGGGCGGAAGGTACCCATGAATGAAATCCACATACTTTAGACCTTGAATTTCTTGAAATTGGGTTGTTAAAGACTTAAAGTTTAGAAGTAGGTCTTGGAATCCAAATCTTGCTCTTGAGTTTCCTTGAACTTGTATTGGGGTTTTGATGGAGGCTCTTGAGAGAATTTGAGAGTGTATTCCAATTGGGATGAATGAATTTGATCTTTAGGAAAGGGTCTAGGTCTTTAGGAAATGTTAACATAGCATAGGAATCCCAAAAATACCAATATAAATGACTAAATCTATGGAATGTCATTAATGAAATGAAATTTAGCAAAACCCCGTATATACCCCTTCACATACGAGTTCTACGAAAATGGGTATGACTTCTTCATTCGAACTCTAAATTAGGTTAAAATAAGTTCATTTGAAATCTTAGTTAAAGATCTTTAATTTGGTAGGGAGTGTGCCACCCAGATATTTGTGTGGTAAGAGATATGCCCCTTTAAAGTTGACCCTGCTACAGGTACTTGTGCAAAACTTAGGCAATAAAAGTTCCTTTGAACATGGATTGATGTAGGTGATCCATGATACTCTTAAATGAAATAAATAAGTTTGAACTAGATTTGGATGAGAACTTGAAGCTTGAATAAATTTTTTGAGATCTGAGTGAGTTTGGGACACTTGTATTTGGATGAAACATTAGTCAGTGTTTGAGAAATTATTGAGAAATGTCTTGAATGATATGAAGGTGAAATATGGATAAGTATAGGTATTTTGACACATCGAAAGACTTAGGTGCAATACCTAAAAGCTTTAGATCGTAATGAAATAACTAGGCAAAAAATAAGGTAGTGGCGCACCCCGGCTGCATCGCGGAAGTGGCACGTAGGCACACTATTTTTTATTGCTCACTTGAGTTTTTGGATTTTGCTATGGTTCCTTTAAAATTTAGGTTCGACCCATTTCCCGTTGAATTCTTGCCTTGAAGAAGAATATGTAATTAGATTTTTGATATCACATGCGTATTTTAGGATATATGGAAATTACGATTCTAGGCACTTTTGGGGCACATTTTTTGGGCACTTTTTGAAGTTGTTTCAATATCTCCCCCTTGGGAACGTTTGTACCCAAATATCAAAGAAACATACATAAGAAGAGCAATTATGAAGAAGTAAGACCTAACAAGAATAGATCAATCCAATTAAACACCATTTTCAAAATCTCAACACAATTGTTAAAATCACCATGAACTTGTCAACATAAACATGCATGCAATGACATAGGGGCCGAAACACAAGACTTGGAATCATAAAAGGACTTGAAGTGTTATAATAAGCTTGAATAGAATGAAAGAGATACAGGTATTGCTCCTCTATTCCCGCTCTGGCTCCCCGAGAAACACTTTCACCTTCATGATTAATCCAAAGGGCCTCAACGAACACTACATCCTTATCAATCAACTTCTTCCACCCGTCAATCCAATATCTCAACTAGGACGTTCTCGTAAGCCAACTTACCTCTATAACACCAATAACCTTAAAGAGTTCTATAGCGCTCGAGGCACCAACACATCAGCTCAACCTTGAAACATGAAGAACTGGACAAACCATATTCATATCCCAAGGCAATTCCCATCCATATGCAACCTTACCAATCTTCCTTTGTATTTTATAAGGACTCATAACCATAAACTCGTTAATCAACCTTAAACACACATACCCCACTTGATCCCATAAACCACCATGTCTTCCCTACGAGACAATCCCATTCCACCTAAAATTTCCAACTCTTAAAAGGCAGAGCCAAGGACTTGCTTAACTAGACCTCTCCAATCAGAGGAAATTGGAACCACCATAAAACATAGTACTACAATGCTCAACATGCTTCAACCTAGCTCCTAATCTAGCCTAATGATGGACCCTACTAGTCACCTCTTTACCACCATTATTCACAATGCTAGACTACCCATAAACACCCTACTTAGAGTATCAACCACAATATTAGCCTCAATGGCAAAATAATGCACACTCATATCATAATATTTATGGAGTTCTAACCACCTTCCCATTATCATCAATTCATGCCTATCATATTTAGCAAACAACTTCTTATCCCCCAAGACTCGCAATGCTACCCCAACTGATTCACAAGCTCTAAGTAAATCAATACCCCCTCACTAGAGGCCACGAAAACATGCCAAGGTAGGGTTTTAAGACCCTATTTATGAAATCAATAAACACAACCAATGCGTAAGAAACCCAAACAACCCCACCAATATTCAAAATGCTCACTTCTAGTCTGAAAATGACACTTAGGGATATCACCTCCCCTCATCCTCACTTGGGGACAAAATCCAAATAAAAGATCAATCATAGAGAAGTGACTAACCCATCATAGTTGACCAAATAGATCATCCATCTTTAACCATCATACTACAACCTTAAGGGTCCTACACTCATTAGAAACATGCGATGCAAGTAGCCCAAACCCACCCATGACCTCCAACCCATCAATCTAAGTTCAACCAAGATTACAAGACAAGACTCTATGTAACAAGAACATGGTGCAACCCTTATAGACCCTTCTAAGCCACAATAGACTCACGAAACCCTCAAGGACATCCATATGGATCCTATTAGCATAAGAAATAGCAACTGCGGACCTATCAAATCACTCTACTCAAAACATCAATCACAAAATTAGTGTTACTTAGGGTCAACTAAGTCCTAGGAGAAGCAATAAAAGACAACCTATTGACAAACTCTAGTAATAGCATACTAAGCCCAAGAAGCTCCTAATATCCAATGGATTCAAAGGTCTAGGCCAATCTCTGATTAGCATTGTCTTACTAGGGTCCTCTTTAAGACCACCGCGCAATAATACATGACCTAAGAAGGGAACCTCTTGTAACGAAAACTCACACCTCACATACTTACCATACAAATTCTCTTCCCTAAACTTTGTAGTACTACCTTCAAATGACTCACATGCTCCTTCTTACTTGGGGAAACAACTAACATATCACCACCCAGTACCATCACAAGTATAACAAGGTAGGGATTAAAAGACCCTATTCTTGAGACTTATAGACATGGTCAGAAAGGACATTCAAGAACTTATCTACCACCAAAATAACTCAAATAGAAATAACTTAGGTTCAATACCCCTAAATTCCTCGAGATGATAAATATAGCCCTTATAGATCAATTGTACCTTAAGATAAGAATGAACCTATGCCTTCACTACCACTCAAGAGTGACTTATTAAGGAATTAGAATCTACTCTAAGGATCCCAGAAATAACAGAGACATGTGATGCATGTATACAATCCACCTCAAGTAATTACCTATAAACTTTCTAACAACAATATACTCAACCAAGGGATAAACACCAAACGTTCACATAACCACTAGAGACACACAAGAAGCCCACTAGTAACCAAAAGTAATAATGAAAGGAATAGTAAAACCCAGATTCATTAAAATCAAAACCTTTAACTTACCTTCCTTCGACTTCCTCTTTGAAGCGGCATGATCAAAGCATAACATAGACCACGAAGAAGGGAAACATTTCCTAAAATATCTCTTACCCTCCTACTCATACTTGTGGTGCGCAAGACAACCACGAACAAGACTCTAATCGACGTGGTGTGTTGGACTTCGAGGATACAACAACCTAGTGCTCTGATGCCATTATTGGCAGTAACCAACCCTAAGGCCTAGATGTGACTGGTGAAAGGGGAACTTGAAGGGACCTCAAACAAGCCTCTTAGCATTTTATACAAACACCCTTGGTAACGAAAGCAAGATAAAACAACAAGAGAGAATACCCAAGGAGAATTTGGACTAAGGTAGTGCGACTAATGCTTAAGTGACATAGATGAGTTGAAGCTCAAGCATAATACATAACTTGTGCAACAACACCTCTAGACATAGAACTTAGCGGGGGAAAAAACAAGTAATGGGATCACCCTCATCCTCATATGTATTCCAAAAATATACAAGATTTAGTCTAAACATAAGCATAGAAGAAGATAGATATTGTCCTCGGACATGAGGACTCACCGAAAGCTAACTTGAATAATTCATCTAGCAATGAAAAGAATCAGTAGGAGATCTGGTTCCTATATGGTAATATCATATAGGCATAGAGTATGCATTAGTGCATTTGACTATATCAAGTTTGTAGTATGCAATGCAACAAGATATAAGTAACATAATCTAAATTCATAAGCATAGGCAATGAGTAGCATATAACAATATGGCATACATGTGAGATGCTATGTAGTAATTCATGCTTATATAGAACATAATACATATGTAAGAAGAGACCACTAACTATTGATGGATCGTCACTCCCTACAACTCTTGGTGATTGAGGTATAAACCCCATCAATAGGTTAGTGGATCATCGCACCCTACCACAAATTGTGATGGAGTACAAATTCCCCGATAGGTTATGAAGGTACAAACCCCTTAACACGGTTACCTGGCGTGCAACCCCCGAGTAGGGCATGGTCACATTCCAATATTATATAGGAGAATATCATATATATATATATACATTCATTTAATCATCATAAATATACATTCCTTTTTGTCATCATTTCATCATCATTCTATCATCATTTCATCATCATATAGTCATTCAACTCATAATACATACATTGGACCTTCAATTTTTCAAGAAACCAGAACCGGACATTTTATGAAACACTTGATAGGTATGTAATTCTACTATAACACTATGCTATTCAAGAGTGAAATCATGCAAGAAAACATGAAGTAAAATAGTCCACCAATACTTGGTAATACCATCTTGCAAAATACATTGAAACCCCTCATCAAATCCCAAGAAAGATCACGGTTCTAATGATTAAAACATGCATAATCCTTATAGGTAAATCATCTCATGGTTTAGACTTAAAAATGAGTAATCATGTATTTTCAACCAAAATTTCATAAAATTCCAATATAGTATATGATCATAATTTTAAATTAGTAATATCCATAAACAACACAACTTGGAAACTTGAGATTTTCATAGAAATGAAAGATTGGGCTTCTTGGGTGAAAGGTACTAATGAATGAAACTCACATACCTTAGACCTTGATATTCTTGAAATTGTGTTGTGAAAGACTTGAACTTTGGAAGTGGGTCTTCGAATCCAAAGCTTGCTCTTGAGTTTTCTTGAATTTGTATTGGGGTTTTGATGGAAGCAAATTAGAGAATTTGAGAGTGTATTCTAATTGGGAGGAGTGAATTTGATCTTTAGGAAAGGGTTTAGGTCTTTAGGAAGTGTTAAGGTAGCATAGGAATCCCCAAAAGGCCTACAAAAATGACTAAATTTATGGAATGCCGTTAGTAAAATAAAATTTTGCAAAAAACCATATATACCCCTTCAGATATGAGTTCTACGAAAATAGACATAATGCTTTATCCAAACTCTAAATAAGGTGAAACCACGTGCATTGGAAATGTAGTTTAAAGACCTTTATGTTGGTGGGTTGTGGGCCACTCAGTACTTTGTGTGATAAGAGATATGCCCCGTTAAAATTGACCCTCCTATCGGTGCTTGTAAAAAACTTAGCCAACGAAAATTCCTTTAAGCTTGGCTGGATGTAGGGGATCGACTATATATTAAATGACATAAATAAGATTAACATAGATTTGGATGAGACCTTGAAACATGAACGAATTTGTTGAGATCCGGAATGAGTTTGGGACACTTGAATAAGGATGAAACATTAGTCTAAGTGTTTGAGAAAGTATTAGGGTATGTCTTGAATGATATGAAGGTGAAATATGGCTAAGTATAGGTATTTTCATGTATGGGAAGTCTTATTCAAAAGGACAAAAAGCCTTAGACTAGAACAAGACAATAATAAAATAACTAGGAAAAAAATGACGTAGTGGCGCGCCTCAGCCACATCATACGAGGGGCGCACAGGCACACTATTTTTGTTGCTCACTTAAAATTTCTGATTTTGCTATGGTTGCTCTAAAATTCAAGTGAGACTCATTTCCCGCTAAATGTTTTCCTTTGAACAAGAGTATGAAGTTGGATTTTCGATATCACGAATGAATTTTGATATATATGGAAATTATGATTTTGAGCACTTCCGAGGCATAATTTTGGGAACTTTTTGGTTGTTTCATAAAGCTTAGCATGGCTTTTCATCCTCAAATGGATGGTCTAGCCGAGAGGACTATCTAAACTCCTTAGGATATGCTAAGGGTAACTTGTGATTTGGAGTTTAAAGGTAGTTAGGATGAACATCTTACTCTTATTCAGTTTTCTTATAACAATAGCTACCACTCAACCATTGGTATGACTCCCTTTGAAGCTTTATATGGTAGACATTGTAGATCCTCAATTAGTTGATTTAAAGTGGGGGGAAATGACTTTTCTAGGCACAAATTTGGTCTTGGAGTCCATTGAGAAGGTGAGGTTGATAAGGGAGAGATTTATAATAGCTCAAAGTAGATTAAAGTACAATTCCGATGTGAGGAGAAGAGATCTTGACTTTAATGTTGGTGATTGGGTTTATTTGAGGGTCTCACCCATGAAGGGTGTGGTCCGATTTGGCAAGAAAGAAAAATTAAGGCCAAGGTTTGTAGGTTCTTGTAAGGTTTTGAGGAGAGTTGTAAGGTTGCATATGAGTTGGAGTTACTTATGGAGATGAATATAGTTCATTCGGTCTTCCATTTTTCCATGTTGAGAAAGTGTGTAGGTGACCCAAGCGATATAGTGCCCCTGGATATTGTGCTAGTGGTAGAAGGTAGTCTGATCTATGAGGAGGTTCCAGTGGAGATTTTGGATAGATAAGTGAAGAGGTTGAGAAATAGAGATGTAGCTTCCATCAATGCCCTTTGGAGGAATCAACAAGTTAAAAGTGTCACATGGGAAGCAGAGGCGGACATAAGAAAGTGAGACCCATAGCTCTTCCACTCTACTCAAACCAGATATTATATCTTAGGTCCCTTGTATTATTTCAAGTCTTAAGTTTTAGGCCTCATGTCATTTTGCATGCATTCATGTTTAATGGTAGCATGTTTATGGTAATTTTTGACATTCATATAGAGAATTTTGAAATTCATGTTTACGTGCATTTGTTGTATTCGTGTCGGGCTGAAATCTTCATGATTACTTCTCTTATGCATGTTTCTTTGACATTTGGGGACATATGTTACCAAGGGGGAGATATTGAAATGCCCTAAAAATGTGCTTTAGAGTGCCTATATTCGTAATTTCAATATATCTCAAAATGTGTGCATGATATTACAAATCCATCTTCATATTCTGAACAAGGGGTCAAAATTGAGTTGGAAATGGGTACGGGATGGATTTTAGAGGACTTGTAGCGAAAAATAATTTTCGCTAATTTTTAAGTTCCAAAAAATATCCGTTCCCAGGCTGTGATGCACCAAGGGCACAGAGCAGTGTAAAGTTGTCCTTTGTGTTGGGTCCACATCTCAAACTAGATGCAGACCAGTACAACATTTTCTTTGGTTTTTCATATGCGCCCAAAGGCATTGGGGTCATAGCCCCATGCCCACAAAAACATGAACTCTCTTATACTTGACAACTTTTCAACTCTATATCACTCAAAACCCTCACAAAAACGTCTATAAGACTTAACCAAATATCTCATACCAAATTCAAGGATTTCAAGATTAACTTTGGAACTGAAGGATTCACATCAAGCTCTAAGTTTCATTCAAGGTCATCTCAAGAAAATTGAAGTTTGAGTTATGTGTGTTTCATCCATTGGGTCCTTTCACCCATGGATTCCCATCTTCCTTTTTCTGAAAATTGTATGATTTCAAGTTGTATTACTTATGTGTATCTCTTATTATGAAATATAAGCATGAATTATATTGGGGTTTTATCAAAGTATTGTTGATTATGCATGAGTATCTATTTTAAGCATACACTATAAGTAGATCTTTGTATATTAAGACTATGCATGTTTTGAGCTATGAAACTATGATCTATTATGAGTTTTGATGATGAATTTCAACGTACCTTACATGAGGGTTTTACTATATGTTGGTGAGTTGATTTGTATTGAGTTTACTCATTTTATTTCACTCTTGAATTACACGACTTTGAACTAGTATCATGTATCCACCAAGTGTCTTATAAAATATCAAGCCAAGAGTTCTCAAGTTATTGATGATCTATTTCATGATTTACAAGTCAAGTGACTATATGATGATTAAGGGCTTTCAAGTATGTATTGAGTTCATGAAAAATATCTATCATTTTACAAGTATCAAGTTAAGACCTATTTCATGATTTTTACCTCTTGTGAGTCATTCATCTTAAAGCAAGGGTTTATATATGATTATGATCTTCTCTCATCTCCAAGTTAGTCTTACAACAAGAGGTTAAGCATGTTTCAAGAGCTACTTGTCACTATCGGTACCTAGGGCCTAGCATATCATTACACATCCTTGGTCGTGTCAGTAATTAAACAACAACAAGAGAAAACAAAATAAGGATAAAGTGGCTAAGGGAGTCTTTCATAGCTTAAAAACATAAAGGGGTCAAGAGAGTCAAAGCTCAAGCATCATTACATGACTTGTCCAACAACACCTCTAAATTTACAATTGAGTGGGGGCCAAGACAACTTTCTGGTCTCACCCTCATAGTCAAAAGCGTGCAATAAAAATAAAGAGTATTTGCATAACATAAGATAAAAGATATCGTCCTAGGAGTTAAGTACTCATAAAACTTGCTTCAAATATAGTATTAGACATGTGGAGGAGAAAGATGATCAAGTGAAGCTCCGATTCCTACATGTTAACATCATGTAGGCATAGGGTATGCGTTAGTACATTTGAATGTACTAAGTATGTAGGATGCAATGCAACAAGAGATTGGCAGCGTAGGCATAATATGTAAATATAGGCAATGAATGAGCACAGCAACAATATGACATGCATGAATGATACTTGAAGTAAAACATGCTTATATAGAACATATTACATATGTAGGTTGAGCTAATCATTATATACCAAGCAAACTAGTACTTGGAATCCAAAGTACGACCACCCCTTGCGAAGTGATTGAGGAATTTACCCCTCAATTGGTAGATGAGCATGACCAACCCCCCATCAAAGTGAGTAGGGAATATAACCTATAATTGGTAGATGAGCATGAATTCCCCTTAGCAAAGTGATTGAGTGAATATAATGCCCAATTAGTAGATGGGCATACCACCCGCCATTATAGTGGTTGAGGCATAACACCTCCTCAACTAGGTGTGGTCAACTTACAACTCTGTAGATACTTTCCATAAAGTCGATGCAGACATACATTACATTCATCTTTATAAAGTTAGTTAACTTATAAACCATGCAATAGACCTTCAATAGCTCAAGAAATCATAATCGGACATTTTATCAATCACTTGGCGGGTGTGTAATGCTAGTACAAAATCATGCAGTTCAAGAGTGAAATCAAGTGAGAAAAACTAATGTCAAACAAACCACCAACATTTAGTAATGCCTTGATACAAGCTTCATATAAACTCCTTATCAAATCACATAATGAGTTATAGATTGATAGCTCAAACCATGGTTAAATAGTCACATTTTATGAAATCTCAACATAGTTTATAAACAAAATCATAATAAGTTAGACCCATAAGTGAATCAACTTAGAAACATACATTTATGTAAAAAGGAAGGTTGGGAAACATGTGAGAAAGGACCAAATGAGACCCATATACCTCAAGTTTGGAGATTTCCTTAAAGAAGATTTGAGTGAGAATTTGAAGTTTGAATGAAATCCTTATATTCAGAATGAGATTGCGACACTTGAATTTTAGGGGAAATATTAGTCTAAGTGTCAAAGAGGGTTTTGGGGAATGTCTTGTATGATATGAGATTGAAAAATGACTAAGTATAAGTGTTTTTAGGCATGGAATAACTTCGGCCCAAGACCCCAAGGCCTTGGATAGAATAAAAGAAAACTGGCAAAAAAATGTATAGGTCCGTGCCCTGGCCGAGTTGCACTAGAGGAGAGGATCGATTCTAGAAGTCGAAAATTTTGGAAAATTAAATTTTGATATGGTTGATCTGAAATCAGGGTTATACCCATCCCCCACTCAATTTTTGACCCCTAATCATGAATATGAAGTCGAATATTTAAAATCATGCACAAATTTTGAGATATATGAAAATTATGATTATGGGCACTTCCAAGCACACTTTTAGGCACTTTTTTGGATCTTTCCAATATCCCCCCCTTAACAATATTCATCCCCGAATATTAAAGAAATGTATATAAGATGTAATGACCTAAGCCTAGGGCCTAGACGTGACCGACGAATGGGGAACCCGAAGGAACCCCAAACAAGCCTCATAGCATAACATTACACATCCTTGGTCGCAGAGCAATTAAATGACATTTGAAGAACGGAAATAAGAAGAAAGGGGACTAAGAGAGAAATTGTCATAACATAGAGTCAAGAGATAATAGAACCAACTCATATCATAAATACATAGCTTTGTCCAACAATACCGCTACTACATAGATAATGGCGGGGGCGAAGACATACAACCAGGATTACCCTCATAGTCATAAGTAAATGATAAAGTAAAGATAATATTAGTACATAGTGTGAGAGAATAGTCCATGTCCTCGGAATGACGGACTCACCAAAGGCTAACTTGAATAATCCATGTAGCTACAAGCTCCAGTCCCTACATGGTGATATCATGTAGGCAAGAGTATACATTAGTACGTTTGAATGTACTAAGTATATGGGATGGAATGCAACAATTGATAGGCATCATAATCAAAATGTTTATCAATAGATAATAGGCATAATATAGCAATATTACATGTATAATCAATGCATAAGTAAAACATGCTTAAGTAAATCATACTCATATAAGATATCATATGTGAAGAAGCGACCAAGCTAGCTTTCCAACCTTGGTTGGTTGATGATGGTCACACCCCAATCATCCTAGGTGGTGAGGTATAAACCCCTCACATGGTTTATGTTGTTCCCACCCCAATCATCCTAGGTGGTGAAGTATAAACCCCTCACATTGTTGATGAATACAAACCCTAACCTGGTTGATGATGGCTACACCCCAATCATCCTAGGTGGTGAAGTATAAACACCTCACATGGTTACCCGGGTTCGTATCCCAAGGGATTGGGCATGGTCTAGTGCAACACTTTATATATGATTCATCATAAGCTCTAATGAAATACCTCATGTAGGAATAATCATGTAAATAAGCTCATTTCATCATTATAACATTATTCATATTATATCTCGTGCTTTGGACCTTCAATTTCTCAAGAAAACATAATCAAACGTTTTATCAAACACCTTGGGGGTATGTAATGAGGGTAAAAGGACATGCAATTTAGAGATGAAATCATGCAGGAAAATCAGTGGTAAAACCTTTAATCAACACCTTGTAATACCCCTAAGACATTCACATAAAACCCCTCGTCAGTTCCAATATTAGATCCAAGATTTGAAGCTCAAAAAGATGCTAAAATAACCATACTTTCATGAACTAAAATCACTGTGCAGTAAATTTCTCAATATACAAGACCCATATGTAAAATCAATTTTAAATCACGTAATATTAATTAAAAGAGGCTTTAGGCACCATGGGTGGAAGGACCCACTGGTTCAACACCATATATCTTATATTTGGAGAGGTTCTTGAAGAAGACTTTAATAGAGACTTGAAGCTTGAGTGAAATCCTTGAAAAAATCCTAAAGATTGGTCTTGAGTTGGGGAATTGAATTTAGGGTAAAATATGAGTCTAAATATTTGAGTGAGTTTTGGGGAATGTTTAGTATGTTATGAGGGTGAAATAAGGCTAAGTATGTATTTTGAAGTGTGGGAACCCTTAGGCCCAAGACTTAAAAGTCTTGCACCGAAGTCAAGAGAAAATAAGACCAAAAATGGACTGCTCACTAGAAATTGCATTTTCTGAATGGGCGAGTTTTACGAAAATTGGCATAAATCCTTCAACCGAACTCAGAATGAGGTGAAACAAAGTGCGTTAGAAAGCTAATTCAAAGATCTTTCAGTTGGTAGGGCGTGCACCACCCAAGTATTTGTGTACTAAGAGAAGCTCAACTTCAAAGTGGACCCTCCTAACTAGCAAATTTTACGATTTTTTAATTTTGATACGATTGCTCTAAAATTCGGGTTAGACCCATCTCCCTTCTCAAAATAACAAATGGAAATTTAGATATATGGAAAACAAGATTTTGGGCAATTCCGAGGCACATTTTCGAGCACTTTTTTTGTGGTTATTTCATAAGAGAATTAAGCAAGATAATTTCAACCCACACAAGAATGCAACAGTGCAATAAACATCATTTAAAAAATCTCAAATAAGTGTCAAAATCACCATGAACTTGTCAATTTAAACATGAATGTATGCAAATGATGTTAAAAATAAAACTTAAGACTTTAAATCATGTAGGGGGCTTAGATTAGTACCATAGGCAGGAGTAGAATGGAGGAGATAGAGATATCGCTTTTGCATGTCTGCTTCGACTTTCCGTGTGGCACTTTCAACTTCTTGATTCCTCTAAAGGACCTTAATGGAGGCTACATCCTTGTTCCTCAACCTCTTTACTTGTTTATCCAAAATTTCTACCATAACCTCTTAATAAGTCAAGTTGTCTTCAACAACACCCACAACATCCAATGACATAATAGCACTTAGGTCACCCACACACTTTCTCAACATAGACACATGGATGAACGAATGAACCATGTCCATTTCACTAGGGAACTCCAACTCATAGGTCACATTACTAATCATTCTTAATACCCTACATGGACCCACAAATCGTGGACTCAATTTACTGTTTTTACAAAAATGAACCACACCCTTCATGGGTAAAACCTTCAAATAGACCCAATCACCAGCCTTAAATTCAAGATACCTTCTCCTCACATCAGCTAGGACTTTTGATGGGTTTGGGCAGTTTTAAACCTCTCTCTCATTAACCTCACTTTCTCTAAGGACTCTATAAACAAATTCGTACCCAACAAAGCCATATCTCGCACTTCAAACCACCCAATTAGTGATATGCAATGCCTACAATAAGGGGCCTCAAAAGGAGCCATACCAATGCATGCATGATATCTATTATTATAAGAAAACTCAATCAATGGAAGATGATCATTCGAAATACCCTTAAACTCCAAAACACAAGCTCTAAGCATATCTTCAAGAGTTTGGATAGTTCTCTTGGCTTGGCCATCTATTTGAGGGTGAAAGGCCATACTAAGCTTAACCGTGGTACCAAGACCTCTTTGTAAGGATATCCAAAAGTATGAAGTGAATTGAGAACCATGATACGAAGTGATGTACAAAGGAATCCCATGTAGTCTAACCAACCAATAAATGTACAATCTAGCATACTCTTCGGCACCATAAGTAGCCTTAACATACAGGAAATGAGCCGAATTTGTCATTCTATAACCCATAATCAAAATAGAATCAAAATCCTTTCTAGTATTAGGCAACCCAATCAGAAAATCCATGTTTATTTCTTCCCACTTTCAAGTAGGAATCTCTATATCTTGGGCTATTCCACCAGGCCTTTGATGCTCGGCTTTCACTTGTTGGCAATTATGTCAACTGAACACAAACTTTGCAATGTCTTTCTTCATACCATCCCACCAAAAAACAACCCTCAAATCTTTATACATCTTTGTGGAACTGAGATGAATGGAATAGGAAGAATTATGAGCCTCATCAAGAATCAACCTCATTAAGTCCTCAACATTAGGTACATATAGTCTAGCTTGGTACCTAAGGAAACTATCTCCTCCTTGGGAGAAAACGTCCACCTTACCATCTCTCACCAAGGTCTTTAACTTAAACAAGACAAGGTCAAGATCTTACTTTGCCTTTACCTCCTCAACCAACAAAGGTTTAAAACCATCAACCACTACTACATCACCATTGTAAACCTCTTCCATCCTAACCCCTAATCTAGCTAACCGGTGGACCTCTCTAGCTCCTCTTTTCTACCATCACTAACATATGCTAATCTATCTATACACACCCTACTCAAAGCATCGTCTATAATATTAGCCTTACCAAGGTGATAATTCACACTCATATCATAATCCTTACGAAGCTCTAACTTCCTTCATTTCCTCAAGTTAAAATCTTTTTGAGTGAACACATATTGGAGAATCTTGTGATCGATAAACACATCAACATGCACTCCATATAAATAATGACGTCAAAATTTCAAAGCAAATACCACAACAGCTAATTTAAGATTGTGGGTAGGATAATTCTTTTCATGCACCTTAAGTTTTCTAGAAACATAGGCTATAACCTTACCATTTTGCATCAATACACAACCCAAACTAATTCATGAGGCATCACGATACATAACAAACCCTTCTAACACTTTCGGTAGGGACACGATAGGAGCGGAAACAAGCTTATCCATCAAAGTTTAGAAACTCCTTTCACACTTATCTATCCATACAAATTTAGCCTTCTTTTGACCCAAGTTAGTCATAGAAGAAGCAATAGAAGAGAACCTATTCACCAACCTCCGGTAATAACTCACTAAGCCCAAGAAGCTTTTAATATCCAATGGAGTCAAAGGTCTAGGCCAATTTTAATCACTTTTGCCATTTTGGAATCCACCTTAATACCATTCCCCATCACCACATGACCTAGAAAGGCAACCTCTTGCAACCAAAACTCAAACTTCTCATATTTAGTATACAACTTCTGTTCACTCAATTTATGTAGCACCACGATCAAATAACTCACATACTCTTCCTCACTATAGGAACAAATCAAAATATCATAAATGAAGACCACCATAAACAAATTGAGGTAGGGTTTTAAGACCCTATATATAAGATCCACGATGATAGATAGTGCATTGGACAACCCAGAATACATAACCACAAATTCATAATGCCCTACCTAGTCTAGAAGGCCATCTTGGAAATGTCACACTCCCTCACTTACACTTGATGATACCCGAACCGAAGATCAATCTTAGGGAAGTGACTCGCCCCTTGAAGTTGGTCAAATAGATCATCGATACATGGTAAAAGATACTTATTTCTTTATGTCAACCCTATTAAATTGCTGGTAGTAAGCCCACATTCTACGGGACCAATCTTTCTTCTTCACAAATAACATTGGTGTACCCCAAGATGATTGGCTAGGCCTAATAAAACCCTTCTCCAAAAAATCCTTTAATTTCTCCTTCAACTCCTTTAACTCCACCTAGGACATACGATAAGGGGGAATAGAAATGGATTGAGTATCGGGAAGGAGGTCTATATCAAAGTCTATTTGATTTTCAGGAGAAACACTAGGAAAATCATTGGGGAAGACATCAAGAAACACATTAAACACAAGAACCAACTCTAGAAGAAGGACCTTCGACTTAACATCCCTAATCCCCACATGATGATAGAGACACCCTTTAGAAATCAACTTATGGGTTTTAATGGAAGATTTGAATCTACCCTTGACCACTACATCATGACTCTCCCACTCAACAATGGTTTCATTTAGGAATTGGAATTAGACCTACGGGTTCTACAATAAATAGAAGTATAGTATGCATGCAACCAATCCATCATATCCATGTCAATAAAATCAAAAGGCAGCATTTTATGTAAAATGAAAATAGGAAAATTTTTGTAGTCCCGTCTAGAAACAATAGATGCAGCAAAAATAGTAGACACCCCATATGGCTTACATAATAATTTAGGATTAATATGAAACTTTTTTGGCAATAGAAGGAGTAATATCATGACTTAAGCCTAGGGGCTAGGTATCACACAACGCAAGGGGAACCTGAAGGGACCCCAAGCAACCCTCTTGGAGCATCATTACACATCCTTGGTCACGGAAGCAATAAAACAAGCATCAATTGATAATAAAGTAGGGAAATCGATGCAAATAGAAACACTTTCATATCATAGACATTGAGAATAATAGAATCAAGGGTCTTAGCATAAGTACATAACATGTCCAACAAACACCTCTAATACATAGATAAGAATAGGGGTAAAGATAAAGCAACCAAGATAACACTCATAGTCAAAATAGATAGTAATGAAGACTGTCTTAATACATAATATGAGAAATATAGACTGGTGAAAGACTCACCACAAGCTTGAGTAGTACCGACCTAGGCACGTGGAGGAGGATGATTAACTTGGGCACCAGTTCTTACATGGTGATATCATGTAGGCAAGCGTATGAATTAGTTAGTTCGAATGTACTAAGTATGTAGGATGCAATGCAATAAGAATTAGGCATCATAGTTAAAACACATAACAATAGGCAATAGGCATAATATAATAATATGGCATGTATGACCAATGCATAAGTAAAATATAATTAAGTAGCTCATGCTCATATAGGATATCATATGTGTAGAAGAGACCAAGCTAGATTTCTAAAGTATAAACCTCTAGGTAGGTTAGTGATGATTTCACCCACCACCCTAGTGTGTGAGGTACAAACCCCTCATCTTGGTTAGGGATAATTGCATCTATCACCCTTCTGTGTGAGGTACAAACCCCTCATTTAATTTAGTGATAATTTCACCAATCACCCTAGTGTGTGAGGTACAAACCACTTCAATAGGTTGATGAGTACAAACTCCCATCTAAGTTATCTGGGTTTTTAGTCCCCTGGATTGGGCATGGTCTAATGCAATACTTTATATAGAATTTATCATATATATAAGCTAAGCTCATCTTCATATAGTCAATCATATCATATCTCATGCTTTACACCTTCAACTCCTCAAGAAACCACATCTGTACATTTTATCTAACACTTAGAGGGTGTGTAATGCTAGTATAAAATCATGAAATATAGAGATAAAATCATGCAACAAAATCCATTATAAAACAATCAATCAACACTTTGTAACACCTTTATGTAACATACATCACAACCACTCCTGAAATCTTCTAATGGATCAAAGATTTATAGCTCAAAACATAGCAAAACAGTCATAATTTCACATAAGTTTAACATAGCGAGCAGTGAACTTCATAATAAAGAAGACACATTTGTAAATCAACTTTAAATCATGTAATTTGAGTAAAAGAAGGCTTGGGTATCATGGGTGAAATGAACTATGAAAGAAACCCACATTCCTTAGCTTGGATATGAACTTGGTGAAGATTAGAGATGGAGACTTGAAGCTTGAAGAAGAGCCTTGAAGGAAAACCTTAGCTTAGGATGAGTACTTAGGACTTGAATTTGGGAGTGAAAATATGGCTAAGTGTTTGAGAAGGTATTGGGGAATGTCTTAAAAGGGTGAAATAAGGCTAAGTTTAGGTAAAACCACATTTGGTGTAAGGGTGAAATAAGGCTAAGTTTAGGTGAAAATATGATATAAGGGTGAAATAAGGCTAAGTTTAGGTAAAACCACATTTGTTGACACTTAGGCTCATGACTTAAAAGTCTTGGACTGAGATAAAAATAACTGGCAATAAAATACACAGGTCCACATGTGATCCGTGATGCAGACCTATCACGGAGGCAAAATAAACACATGTCTGCGATAGGTACTCATCGTGGTGCTATCGTGGATCGATTCTAGATAGGAAAAATTATGAAAAATAAAATTCCTAATCATTTTCTCTTAAATCAGGTTTAGATCTTTCTCCCACTAATTTTTACCCCCTGAATGAGAATATGAAGCCAAATTTTTACTATTGCGTATGAATTTTATGATGTGTGGAATTTACAATTTTGGACATTTCGAGACATATTTTTGGGTACTTTTTAGGGCCATTTCAGTATCTTCACATTGGGAGCAGTCATCCCCTAATGTAAAAGAGATGTATAAGACAAGAGTAATCAAGAACAAATCAGCCCCAAGAACAATGCAATATTACATTTAAATATCATTTTCAAAACCTCAACACAAGTGTGAAAATCATCAAAAATTTGTCAACTTAAACATGAATGCATATGAACGAAATAGGGGCTGAAACATAAGACTTGAAATCACATAGGGGACTAAGAGTTAGTACCTTAGGCTTGAGTAGAGTGGAAGAGATAAGGATACCACTTTTGCATGTCGGCCTCGACCTCCCATGTAGCACTCTTGACTTCTTAGTTTCTCCAAAGGTCCTTAATGTATGCCACCTCCTTGTTTCTCAATATTTTCACTTGCCTATCCAAAGTCTAAATCAGAGTCTCCTCAAGAGTCAAGTTATTCTCTACAATATCCATCACATTAAGAGGCACAATAGCATTGGGATTACCAATACATTTTCTAAACATAGAGAAATGGAACACTGGATGAAGCAAATTCATTTTACTAGGAAACTTCAACTCATAAGCTACCATGACAACCGTCTTCAAGACCTCATAATAACCAACACATCTTGGAATCAACTTTCCTTTTTTACCAAAATGGACAACACCTTTCATTGGAGAAACTTACAAATAAACCCAATCACCCACTTCGAATTCAAGGTCTCTTTTTCATACAATGGCATAGGATTTTTGATGACTTTGGGCTATCTTCAATCACTCCATTAATCATCATAACCCTCTCAATAACCTCCATAACCAGATCCGATCCCAATTAAGCTACCTCTCCAACCTCAAACCAACCAACCGGTGATCTACAACATCTCCCATAAAGAGCCTCTAAAGGAGCCAAATCGATGCTAGAGTGATAGCTATTGTTGTAGGCAAACTCAATCAAAGGATGATGGTCATTTATACTACACCTCAGCTCTGATACACATGACCTAAGCATATCTTCAAGGGTTTGAATTGTCCTTTTGGCTTGGCCATCCGTTTGAGGTTGGAAGGCCGTACTAAAGTAAACTTTTGAACCAAGACCCGTTCAAAAAGACCCCCAAAAGTGCGAAGTGAATTGTGCACCATGATCTGATAAGATAGACAAAGAAACCCCATGTAACCTCACTAACTCATGGATGTACAACCTTGCATACTCTTCAACCCCATATGTGGTCCTAACGGTAGAAAGTGAGTCGATTTAGTTATCCTATCAACCACCACCCTAATGGAATCAAAACACTTTCTAGTCTTGGGCAACCCAACCATAGAATCCACATAAATCACCTCCCACTTCAAAGTAGGAATCTCTATCTCTTGGTTTAGGCCACCCGAACTTTGATGTTCAGCTTTGATTTGTTGACATCTATGGGAACTGGAAATTAATTTGGCAATGTTTCTCTTCATGCCTCCCTACAATTCCACCTCCCTCAAATCTCTATAAATTTTAGTGGACCCGGGGTGGATAGAATAAGAAGAATTATGGGCCTCATCAAGGATTTTCTCCCTCAAACCACTAACACAAGGCATACACAACCTACCTTGGTACCTAAGGGCACCATCTCGCCCATGGGAGAAAAGCTCTAATTTGCCATCTTTCACCAAGTCCTTTAATTCAAGTAAGGAGGAGTCAAAATCTTGTTTTGCTATGACTCATTAACCAATGAAGACTTAGACCCATCAACACCACCACCACCATCATTACTAACATCTTCCAACCTAAACCCCAATCTAGCCAATTGATGCATCTCCCTAGCCATTTCCTTACCACTCGTGTCAATATGGGCTAGACTATGCATAGACACCTTACTCAAAGCATCAGCCACCACATTTGCCTTACCCGACTAGTAATGCACACTCATGTCATAGTCCTTAAGAAGTTCTAGCCACCTTCTTTGCCTTAAGTTGAGATCTTTTTGACTGAAAAACATATTGTAGGCTCTTGTGATAGATGAACACATCAATGTGCACCCCATACAAGTAGTGGTGTTTAATCTTTAATGCAAATACAACAACGCCTAAACCTAGATCATGGGTGGGTTAGTTCCTTTTATGTAGCTTGATTTGTCTAGAAGCATAAGATATCACCTTACCATTTTGCATCAATACATGACCTAACCTAACCCGAGAAGCATCATAATACACTAGAAATCCCTCAAGTCCATCTGGTAGTTATAATATAAGAGCATGCAAAAGCTTTTCTTTCCATGTTTGGAAGATCCTCTCACACTTATCGGTCCACACAAACTCAACCTTCTTTTGAGTCAATTTTGTCATAGGGGAAGTAATAGAGGAGAATCCATTCGCATACCTTCTATAATAATCTGCTGGGCCCAAGAAGCTACTAATATCTGATAGGGTCAACGGTCTAGGCCAATTTCTAATTACATCAATTTTCTTAGGATCCACTTTTATACCATCCCCCGACACCATATGACCCAAGAATGCAACCTCCTTCAACGAAAATTCACACTTGTCATATTTGATAAATAATTTCTCCTCCCTCAATTTTTGCAACATAACCCTCAAATGCTCCCTATGCTCCACCCTACTAGGTGAATAGATCAAAATATCAGACAACAATAAATGAATCAATGTATGGTTTGAAAACCCTATTATTAGGTCCATGAAGATGTCCAGTGCATTGGTCAACTCAAACGACATCACAACAAACTCTAATACCCATATCTAGTGTAGAAATCCATCTTGGGAATATCACATTCCCTCACTCTTCCTTGATGATACCCAAACCAAAAATCAATCATACAGAAATAGCTAGACCCATGCAATTAGTCAAATAAATCATCAATTCTTGGAAGAGGATACCTATTCTTGATGGTACCCCTACTGTGTTGTCGGTAGTGAATGCGTATTTTAAGTGACCCATCCCTCTTCTTCACAAATAACACCTGAGCACCCCAATGTGATTGACTAGGCCTAATAAATCCCTTTTCAAACAAATCTTTCAACTGTTCCTTTAACTCATTCAACTCTATCGGGGCCGTGCGATAAAGGGGAATGTTGATAGGTAGAGTATTGAGAAGGAGGTCTATACCAAAATATATTACCCTTTCGGGAGGAATACCAAGAAAGTCATTAGGGAAGACATCAAGAAACTCATTTATAACGGGAACCGGCTCTATGGAAGGGACTTTGGACTCCACATCTTTAATCCTCACTAGATGGTAAAGACACCTTAGAGATCAACTTACGAGCTTAAATGCAACTAATGAATCTACCCTTGACCACCATATCTTGACTTTGCCACTCAAGTACGGGTTCATTAAGGAATTGAAACTTGACTATATGAGTTATCCAATCAATAAAAGCATAATAAGCATACAACAAATCTATCCAAAGAATGACATCAAAATCTACCATGTCTAATTCAACAAGATCACAAGGCAACAACTTATGCAAAATGAAAAGGGGACAATATCTATAAATATTCCAGCAAAAATAATAGCATGAATAGGAGTAAACACTTTGTATGACTCATGCAACAACTCGTGGTCAGTATGGAACTTTTTAGCAATAATGAGGTAACAAAAGAAAGAGTGGCACCCCGATCAATCAAAGCATTTACATCAAAGTCAAAGATTTCCAATATACCAGTAATAATATCCGGAACCTCACCAACCCTTTGCCTCCCACGAATAGCATAAAATTGATTATGCCTTGGGGCACCACCTTGAGACCAAGCTCCCCAAATACATAGCATGCATTAGAACCCTTCAAATATGGGCTCCCTATGATCCTCTCCACATATAGGACACACCTCATTAGGAGCTACACCACCAGCACCATGAGGCTGAGGGAGGTCATTGGCAAACCCCCAATTAGTAGCATAATGAGACCCTTGGCCTTGATGTAATCGGGCACCCCTTCGAAACTTATCCCAAGATAGGCCCTCTTGGCCTCATGCCCCTTTCTCTTCCTCAATTTCTCCTCCACTGTTTGCTTAGTAAGGTCATCAACCGACATAAGTCCATATCGCTAATTAGTATGTTGGACCAATATTCTTAACTTACTAAGTCGGAGACCCCCATCACAAACTTATTCATCCTAAATCTAGGATTGACCACCAAATAAGGAGCATACTCTGGAAGTTGATTAAACTTGAGGGCATACTCCCTCACACTCACATCACCTTGTTTCAAGTTCATAAACTCCACCAACTTAGCGTCCCTAAGCTCAAGAGGGAAAATTAGATTAAGAAAAGCCAATTTGAACTCCTCCCAAAGCACCATATTACGAATTCCCTTCTTATCCTTCTATTGATCATAGAATATTTGGGCTACCTCTTCAAGTTGGTACACCACCAACTTTACCTTTTCATTCGGTCCAACACCCATGATATTCAAGATCTTGTAGACCTCATCTATGAACTATGTGGATCTTCATCCACCTTTGACCCATAAAACACCAGAGGATTTATCCTCACAAAATCTCTTACCCTTGCTCTTGGGATACTAGCATGATGAGCTTGGGCCCTTTTGTTTACTTGGTTGGCCATAATATGAGTAAGCATAGTGAGAGCATCCTGAAGTTCACCATTGATAGGTTGGTCCTCAGGAGTTTGGACCCTTATTCCTCTAATATTTGGCAAGATCTAGTATAGCAAAGAACAATCGTTAGGGGGAAATAAATAACATAAATTTACTACATGACTTATAACATGAAGAAGGAAAATATTTTCTAAAATGTTTCATAGCCTTCTATTCAAATTCATGGTGCACTTCACAACCATGAATAGAACTCTAATAGATGCAATGTGTTGTACTCCGAGAATCTATCAACCTAGTGCTGTGATACCAAGTTTATTATAACCTAAGCCTAGGGTCGATGGGTAGTACAGTGCAAGGGGAACCTAAAGGGACCCCAAGCAAACCTCTTATAACATCATTACACATGCTTGGTCGCGGAATTAATAAAACAAACATCAAGATGTGATACCTGGTAACTCTATACTCTTATGTTTCCATGTTTCAAGACTCTGTTGGTCGGGTTTGGGGTGTATTAGGTTCATGGGAGACTCCTATTACATAAATAAGTCCAAGACTTACCTCCAAGTTGAGTTTTGGGTATTGTTTCATACAAGGGTCAACTTTGAACTAGCATAACTCTTAGCATAATTATAACTGGGTGGCCCATGAAAATGCAAATGAAAACCCTCTAAGTTAGATTTGAAATTCATATTGTTTCACCTCATTCTAACGTTGGATGAAGGAGTTATGACCATCTTCGTGAGACTCTCTCGTGCAGTAAAGCTCTACAGACACCCATATGGGTAGTGTGGTCTTGTACGACTTGTGTGAAGGGCCATGGGCCATATCACCTAGGTGTGTGGAGACCAACAACATATCTTTTCTAGGTGAGGTGGAATGGACCAGTACACAGTCCATGTAACACTACACGGTCCGTGAAAGTGGCCATCAAAGTGACGAGACGTCAATATTTCCAACTTTCCCAACTTCCATTTTTTTAAACTAAGGCACTTCACACGGGCACTCCACATGGACCATGGAGTGCCACACGGCCAGTGAAGTCTCCAGTAATATGACAATTTACCATTTTTTCCATTCATTCACTTATGGCATCTCTGGAAATTTTAATTACTATAATGCCCTTTTAAGACTTGAGATGATGAGGGTATTAGGAAACAACCTCTCTACTTCTATGGAGTAGCGGTAAGGTCTGCGTACGACCTTCCCTCCCCAGACCACACTTGTGGGATATCACTGGGTATGTTGTTGTTGTTGTTGTAATGCCCTTTTAAGACTTCCAATGTTATCTTAACCTTCCTAAAAGGCCTAACCAATATTTCAAAAGGTTCAAAATCATTACTCTCATCTCAAATACACTCTAAACTCTATCAAGAGCCTCCATCAAGCCCCAATTCAATTTCAAGGAAACCCAACAACAAGATTGGATTCAAAGATCATTTCCAAGTCTCCATTATTCTCAATCTCAATTTCAAGCAACTCTAGACGTAAGGCATGTGGTGTTGATCCATTGGGTACTTCCACCCATGGTGCCTAAACCCTCTTTTACTTAATATTTCTTGATTTAAAGTTGATTTTACATATGAGTCTTGTATATTGAGAAATTTATTGCATGGTGATTTTAGTTCATGAAAGTATGGTTGTTTTAGCATGTTTTGAGCTTCAAATCTTAGATCTAATGTTGGAATTGATGAGGGCTTTTGATGTGAATGTCTTGGAGGTGTTGTACGGTGTTGATTAAAGGTTTTACCATTGATTTTCCTACATAAATTCCTCTAAATTATATCCTCTTTTAACCCTATTACACCCCCTAAAGTGTTTAATAAAAATATTTGATTATGGTTTATTGAGGAATTGAAGGTCCAAAGCATGTCTTATGTTATGAATGATGTTATGATGATGAAATAAAAG
>JAOTQJ010173379.1:0-24746 GCA_025642045.1 Solanum sejunctum | reverse complement strand
GTAGGATGTGACATGTAGATAATAATATAAGACAATATGACAAATAAAAGAGAGCTTAATTCAATAATTTATTTTCATAAACAGCACAGGTGGACTTAACCCACTACTTCATTTTCATCAAAATCCAATGCTCATATATGCAAATGCCATGAATGATATGAGATTAGCAGTAGGTAATAAATTCAATATAAAATTCAAGTAAATTCATAAGTAAAATCTATATTTAAATTACAATTTAGATTACCTATGCTTGATTCAAACATTAAAGGGACAATGCATATCAATATTCATAGTATCAATGCAATTAAATATATTAGGGCTTAAATCACTTTAAAATCAACAATAAAATATAGCCCATATCTCAATTGAATGAATTAAACAATAATTACAAACCCATAACTAAAGTAAGCTAAATTTCATGAAAAATAAATTTAAAAAAATTTGGGTCTTCATGGTTGAAAGGAAACATAAATCTATCCCACATATCTTAGCTTATTGATGTGCTGTCAAATAACACCACATTTGGTTCCTAAAATAAGGAATTTTGCGAGTTCTTAATGCACTGTTTTATGGTTGTTATGTGTTTTTATATTGTTATTGCAGAAAAGATAGGTTGACATGATTTTAGGAGAAGATTGAAATTTTTTGCTGAAGTGCAGTAGATACAAGCCATCCTACGAGTCATAGCCCAAGCGACGACTCATAGGGTAATCTTGTAGCAAGAAACAGTCAGCAAAATAAAAAATCTACTAAGTGAAGGTCAGCCATATGATGCCACTCTACAAATCATAGGCCTCAATACAATTCATATAGTTGGGGTCGTAGAAAGAAATAGAGAGCTAAAAGTTTGGACCAATAGCTGAAGTCCTAGACTAGGAGAAGAGCACACAACTTACAGCCCAAGCAACAATTTGTCACAGTGAGTCATAACAGTCAAGTCCAAAATATCAAGTGCTGACTATAAGACCCCAATTATGACTTATAGGCTACCCTACGAGTCGTATCTGTGTGACGTACCTAATGGCAGTTGTCTTTTCTATTTAATTTTAGGGTGAAATTATAAATACTATAAATACTTAATGATAGGGTTTTAGAAGAAAGAGGATCAGAAGACATTCAAGAATTTTTGTAGAACTCTTTTAATATTCTCTCTTGAATATTCTAAAGGTTTTTCTAGGTCTTAGTGTAGATTTCCGTTTTAATTTAAAGACCCACTTTTGGGGATTGCAAAATTCACATTGTACTCATTCTCCATTAATCGAAGCTTATGGTTTGAAACAAGAGGTGTTCTTGTTCTTCATTGTTTTGGGTAAACTGTCAACTATGTCATCTATTTTCATTGTTGTTGGTTTTAACTTAGCCATTAGTAGCTAAGTACGCACAACTTGGGGTCCTTGGAACCATGAGTAGTCGAGTTGAAATGACCTAGACTTTTTGCATTTCCTTGATTGGGATTCTGCATGTATTATTTGTGTCCCTTCATTTTGATTGATGTTTGATGGTGGCCAACAACAAATGCCGTCTATTATCATGATGCTGACCAAGGTAGTGACGAATTGGAAAAGGTAAGTAGACAATAGGATTTGATTGATCTATTCTCGTCTAATCAACCAAACCTGACTAATGGGAGGTTGACTGGGATAATGGATAATAGTTAGTTGGCAGACTATGGTTGCTGACTAAGAACCTTGGTGAAATTTGACTTTCACCTTCACAAGAGGGCTAGAAGAACATAAGTTACCATACTGCATGCAAACTCCCAATTACGGTTATGTTGTCTAGGGCAATTGAGTCAACGAATCATGGGGAACACAATTCCCAAGTTGTCCCTACATTTGAGTGTCCTCTCACATCATTATTGTTGTGTTAGTATTATTCTTTATTTTAAATCAGAAAACACTATTTAGAGATTTTAGTAATCGATGCTTGAAATGATTAATACTGGATCTCTATTGTCAAGCCTCGTATTCTTTGTGGATTCGATCATATAGTTTATTGCTGACTGTGACTACTTCGTTATTGGAGCGTGCACATTAAAGATTAGGGCACCGTTGCCTGGGAATATGGCTAGGATCCTGTCTTATTCCACTATTAGTTAGTTCAAGTGTTAATTTCCTATCAATTTGGAGATCCATCGACTTTTTAGGAGAATGGCTCAGGTGAATAAGGATATTGCAATTCAGGAAGAGATGAATGGAAATGATGATGATGTGGGTATAAAGGAGAATGTACCGCCAAGGGACAACAAACCACAATTGAGGGACTTCAACGAAAATGCTTATGAATGAAATTGATATCGCTTGAACCTTATAGCCATGGACGTTACTAGTGTTATAGTGTTACCTCTATTACCAGCAGACAATAAGTTGATCGTATCAAGTGGATTACTCCAAATGCTCCAAAATTGTGGTCTGTTCATAATGCTCCTTTAAAGGATCCCCACTGTCACCTACGTAATGTCGTCTTTGTCTATAAAAGTGTCATGGGACACAAAATCTTCATCTTGATGTAGTTGGTTTGCGGGTGTTCCCATTGTCGCTAACTGGTAATGAAGCTATTGCATTGTTTGAGCTTCCTCCGAGTACAATAACAAGCTAGTCAGAGCTTCAGAGAGTGATTTTAGAGAGATATTTCCCATGATCAAAGAAGCTTAAGCTCAAAGACCAAATAAACAATTGCGAGCACTTGTCCAGTGACTCTACTAGTACCATATGGGAGAGATTCACCAAATTCTTGAGGATAGTCCCTGATCATATGATTTTTGATGATGCCTTGGTTGAGATTTTCTATCAAGAACCTAACATAATAGTCAAGCTTTTGCCGACACAATCACGGGAGGCATGCTTCTTAACCAACCGTTTTTATTAATAATCGAAAGAATGGAGCAAGTGGTTAAAACAAATAGAGCATGGGCTCAAATAGAGAGAGAGAGAGAGAGAGGTTCAATGAAGAACTTTTGTGCGGTAACAACCAACAATGAGCAAGCAAAAGTCAACTAGGAGATCATGGATCAACTTTCTCAACCTCGCATGAGTATGGACTTGGTCTAAAAGCAAAACCAAGCAAGTGTTCAAGCGGTAACCCACTAATCTCCTAAGGCTTATATGTATGAAGATCCCTTCTTTCAGAAAGATGCTCAATTCATCAGTAACCAAGTGGCGGGTTTTCAGAACAACCCCAAGGGTCCAACTCGGACTATTAGAGGTAAGGTTTCGAGAATCAAGGTTGGAACTAAAATTATGAGTGTGCATATAGAGAGAACTGAGGTGGTTACTATAAGAGGGAGAGAGTGTTGGATGCTATATAAGGTAGAAGAGATGGCTATAAGAATGGTCCTTCTGTGCCACATCACAACTATGAGACCACGTTAAGTAACTCTAAGATAGAAGAGATGTTTGACAAATTTGTCAAAGAGAATTGATCACTAAGATGAAACTTTAACAGGAATGAAGTCAGATATTTTAAGCATAAACAAAAATATAGAGTCTCATTTTGTGGCAATTAAATAGCTAGAATAAGAATTTAGGCGATTTTCTTCACAATTAAACCAATGCCAAAAGGGCACCTTACCAAACAACACGATTCAAAATCTTAAAAATAACTGTTATTGCATGTCTGTCATGACTTGTAATGACCCAAGTCTAGGTCCTAGATGTGACACAGCGAATGGGGAACCCGAAGGAACCACAATTAAGCCTCATATCTTATCATCACATATCATTGGTCGCGGAATAAGCAAAGGGGCAAAACAACTAAGGGATAGCTTACCAAAGCATTAATATAAAAGACAAGGAGTCATGGCTCATACCATAATTACACAACTTATCTAACTAAGACCTTTAAATACATAAATAGAGTGGGGCCAATACAGAGAAATTGGTCTCACCCTCATGGTCAAAATAGAACATAAGAAAGCGTCTTAATACATAGATAGTAGCAATAATAGGATAAGGTCCCAGAAATAGAGGACTCACAAACAACCTTAGAATAACACCGACTAGACATGTGGAGGAAGAGGAGGAGTATCAACTTGAGCGTCTGTCTCTACATGGTGATATCATGTAGGTAAGAGTATACACTAGTATGTTTGAATATACTAACTATTTAGGATGAAATGCAACAATAGAGAGACATCATACTCAAAATGTATACACTAGACAATAGGCATAGTATAACAATATGACATGTATGATCAATGCATAAGTAAAACATGCTTCCAATAGCTCATGCTCATATAAGATATCATATGTGTAGAAGAGACAAAACTAGAATCCCAAATATGGTTGGGAAATGTCATTCATAGCTAGACACCTTGGTGGCAAGGTACTACACGCCTCACATGGTTGGTGCCATTCACACCTAGAGACCCTGGTGGCAAGGTACTAGACCCCTTGCATGGTTGATGCTATTTACACTTGGGCACCCTTATAGCAAGGTATTACGCCTCTCGCATGGTTGATGCTATTCTCACCTGGATATTATGGTGGCAAGGTACTAAACCCCTCACATGGTTGATGCTATTCACACATGGACACCCTTGTGGTAAGGTACTACACCCCTTACATGGTTGATGCCATTCACACTTGGACACCCTTGTTGCACGGTACATACCCTTCACATCATTATCCAGGCTCCTATACCTACTGGATTGGGCATGGTCTATTGTAACATATTATATAGAACATATATATAATGTACATAAACTCATTTCATCATCATAACATCAATCATATCATATCTCATGCTTTAGAGATTTAATTCCATAAGAAAACATAACCTGACATTTTATCAAACATGTTGGGGGGGTGTAATGGGGGTGAAAGACCGTACAATTTAGAGATGAAATTATGCAAGAAAATCTGTTGTAAAACCATGAATCAACACCTTGCAACACCCCTAAGATATTCACATCAAAAGCCATCATCAAATATAGCATTAGATCTAAGATTTAAAGCTCAAAAAACATGCTAAAACAATCATACTTTCATAAACTAAAATCACTGTGCAGTAAATTTCAAAATATACAGGAACGACATGTAAAATTAACTTTAAATCATACAATATTAGTAAAAAGAAAGCTTAGGCACCATCGGTGGAACAACCCAATGGTTCAGCACCACATACCTTAGCTTTGGAGAAGTTCTTGGTGAAGATTGAAGATGGAGGCTTGAAGCTTAAAAGAATCCTTAATTACGGATGAGGGTTTTGGGACTTGAATTTTGGAGTGAAAATATGGCTAATTGTTTTCAGGAGTACTAGAAAATATTTAGGATGATATAAGGGTGAGACTTGGCTAAGTATAGATAAAAACACATTTAGGAAATATGGGCTCAACAATTAGAATATTTTGGACCTCATAGGAAAACACTACCAGGAAAAATACACCTCTCAGCTTCATAGACAAGGAATTATACTAAAGTGTGCCCGTGGTGCGTCGCGGAGGGAACGCGTAAACCTCATTGGAATTCATCACTTAAAAATTTATAATTATTAATATTTTGCTCTTAAATTGGTGTCAGACCCTTTTCCACCTAATTTTAACCCCTTAATCACAAATATAATATCAGATTTTTGAAATAACGAACGGATTTTGAGATATGTGGAAATTCAAAATTTGGACATTCTGAGGCACATTTTTGGGCACTTTTGGGGGTCGTTTCAATATCTCACCTTGGGGAACATTCGTCCCCAAATGTAAAAGAGATGAATAAGACAAGAGTTATCATGCACTAATCAGCCCCAACATGAATGCAACATAACATGTAAAACACCATTTTCAAATTGTCAACATAAGTCTAAAATCATCATAAGTTTACCCACTTAAACATGAATGTATATGAATGACATAGGGGTTGAAATATAAGACTTGAAGTCACATATTGGACTTAGGATTAGTACCTTAGGCTTGTGTAGAGTGGAAAATATGAGGATATTGCTTTTGTATGTACGCTTCGGCCTCCCATGTAGCACTTTAAACTTGTTGGTTCCTGCAAAGGACCATAACGGATGCGACCTCTTTGTTCCTCAATATATTTACATGCCTATCTAAGATCTGAACAAGAACCTCCTCATAAGTTAGGTTATCCACAATAGCTCCCACAACATTAAGCGGGACAATACCATTAGGATCACCAACACATTTTCTCAACATAGAGACCTAAAACACCGGGTGAACCAAATTCATTTCACTAGCCGACTTTAACTCATAAGCTACCTTGTCAATCCTCTCTATCACCTCATAAGGACCAACATACCTTGGACTGAATTTCCCTTGTTAACTAAAATGGATCGCACCTTTCATTGGAGTAACCTTGAAATAGACCCAATCACCCACTTTGAATTCAAGGTCTCTTCTTCTCACATCGGCATAGGATTTTTGACAGCTTTCGGCTGTCCTCAACCTTTCCCTAATCATCCTAATCTTCTTAAGAGCATTCATAACCAGATTTTTCTCCAATAAAGCAACCTATCCAACTCAAACTAACCCATTGGTGATCTATAATGTCTACCATAAAGAGCCTCAAAAGGAGTCATACCGATGCTAGAGTGATAGCTACTATTGTACACAAACTCAATCAATGGAAGATGGTCATCCCGACTACCTTTAAGCTCTAAAACATAAGTCCTAAGTGTATCCTCAAGTGTTTGAATTGTCCTTTCTGTTTGGCCATCCATTTTAGGGTGGAAGGTCGTACTAAGGTGAACTTTGGTACTAAGACCCCTTTGAAAAGACCTCCAAAAGTATAAAGTGAATTGTGCACCCCAAATCCAATATGATGGATAAAGGAACCCTATGTAACCTTACTAACTCATAGATATACAACCTTGCATACTTTTCAGCCCCATATGTAGCCTTGACCTATAGAAAGTGAGCCGATTTCATCATCCTATCAACCAACACCCATATAGAGTCAAAACATTTCTAGTCTTGGGCAACCCAACCACAAAATCCATATTAATTACCTCCCACTTCCAAGTAGGAATCTCTATGTCTTGGGTTAGGCCACCTGGCCTTTGATGTTTGGCTTTGACTTGTTGACAACTATGGCAACCGAAAGCAAATCTAGCAATGTCCCTCTTCATGCCTCCTCACTAATACACATCCCTCAAGTCTCTGCACATTTTGGTGGAGCTGAGGTAGATAGAATAAGAAGATTTATAGGCCTCATTAAGAATTATCTCCCTCAAACCATCAATACATGACACACACAACCTACCTCGGTATCTAAGGGCCCTATCTCCCCATTGGGAGAAAACCTCTACTTTGCCTTCTTTCACCAAGGCCTTCAATTAAAATAAGGAGGAATCGACATCTTGCTTGGCTGTAACCTCATCAACCAAGGAAGATTTAGAACCATCAACAATAACTACACCATTACCCATATATTCCAACCTAACCCCCAATCTATCCAATCTAAGCATCTCCCTATCTATCTCTCTACCACTACCATCTACATGAGCTAGGCTACCCACAGACACCCAGTTCAAAGTATCCATCATAGCATTTGCCTTACTCGGATGATAATGTACACTTATGTCATAATCATTGAGAAGTTCTAGCCACCTTCTTTGTCTAAAGTTGAGATCTATTTGTGTAAAGACATATTGGAGGCTATTATGATCGGTGAAGATATCAACATGCACCCCATACAAGTAATGATGCCAAATTTTTAACGTACACACCACAGTGGCCAATTCAAGATCATGGGTAGGGTAGTTCTTTTCATGCACTTTGAGTTCCCTAGAAGCATAGGCTATGACCTTACCATTTTGCATTAGCACATAACCCAAACCAACTATAGATGCATCACAATACACAACAAAACCCTCAAGCCCATCCAGTAGTGATAATATAGTAGTGGACACAAGTCTATTTTTCAATGTTTGGAAGATCCTCTCACATTCATAGGTCGACTCAAACTTAACCTTCTTTTGAGTAAATTTGGTAATAGGAGAAGCAATGGAGGAGAACCTATTCACAAACCTTCTATAGTAACCCACAAGGCCCAAGAAACTCCTAATATCTTTATGTTCATATCGGACATCTTAGGATCCACTTTAATGCCATCCCCTAACACCACATGACCCAAGAATGCAATGTCCTTCAATCAAAATTCACACTTATTATATTTAGCATACGATATATCGTCCCTCAATCTTTGCAAGACAACCCTCAAATGGCCCATATGCTCCTCCCTACTATGTGAATAGATCAATATATAGTCAATGAGGACCATCAAAGGAATCAAGTTAGGATTAAAGACCCTATTCATTAGGTCCATTAAGATGGACAGTGCAATAGTTAACCCAAACGACATTACAATAAATCATAATGCCTATACCTAGTCCGGAAGGCTGTCTTGGGAATATCACACTCCCTCACCCTCACTTGATGGTACTCGGACTGAAGATTAACCTTAGAGAAAAAAATATCCCTTTGCAATTGGTCAAACAAGTCATCAATGATTGGAAGAGGATATCTATTCTTTATGGTGACCCTATTGAGTTGTCTATAGTCAATGCATATTCTAAGTGACCCATCTTTATTCTTTACAAATGACAATGGTGCACCTAAAGGTGATTGTCTTGGTCTAATAAACCCTTTTCCAACAAATCTTTCAATTATTCCTTTAATTTCTTCAACTCAGTCGTAGCCATATGGTAAGGGGGAATGGAGATAGGTTGAATGTTGGGAAGGAGATCTATGCCAAAATCTATCTCCCTTACGAGTGGGACACTAGGAAGTTCATTTAGAAAGACATCTAGGAACTCATTTACAATGAGGACCAACTCGACAGAAGGGACTTTGGACTCCACAACTTTAACCCTTATAAGATGATAGAAAAACCCTCTAAAAATAAACTTATGAGCTTTAATAAATGAAATGAATCTGCCCTTGACCACCATATCTTGAATTTCCCACTTAAGTACAAGTTCATTTGAAAACTGAAACTTCACCCTACAGGTTCTACAATCAATAGAAACATAGTATGCATGCAACCAATTTATCCTAAGAATGACATCAAAGTTTACTATGTCTAATTTAACAAGATCACAAGGCAAAAACTTATTCAAAATGTAAATTGGACGAGTAATTTAAACATTCCTAGCAACAACAGAGGCACCAATATGATTATACACTTCATATGACTCAAGCAACAACTTGGGAACAACATGGAACTTTTTAGTAACACGAGGAGTAAGAAAGGAAAGCATGGCACCTTGATCAATCAAAGCATGCACATCAAAGTCAAATATTTTCAACATACCAATAACAATATCGGGGACCTCACTAACCCCTTGCCTCCCATGTAGAGCATAAAACTGGTTGTGCCTTGGGGCTCCCTCTAGAGGACCACCTCTATCTAATGGAACCGTATTTGCACCGCCACGATTTCTTGGACAATCCACCCTTTTATGACCAAGCTCCCTACATTAAAACATGCATTGGAACCCTTGAAACATAGTCCCTTATGATTTTTCTACATCAAGGATACACATCCTTAGAAGCTATTCCATCCACAACTTGAGGCCTAAGGAAGTCATTGGCAAACCTCCTATTAGTAGCATGAGGAAGCCCTTGGCCTTGATGATGTCTAGAATCCTTTTGAAACCCGCCTTCGAAAAGGGCCTTCTTGACCTCATGACACTTCCATTTTCTCAACTTTCTTCCTCTATTTGCTTGGCATAAGTCATCAACTGAGACAAGCCTATATCACTAATTAGCAAAGCTGATCGACATTCTTCACTTACCAAGTCAAATATCCCCACAACAAACTTATTCATCCACGACCTAGAATCGGCCACCAAGTGAGGAGCATACTTTGAAAGTTGACTAAATTTGAGGACATACTCCCTCACACCCATAGCACCTTGTTTCAAGTTCATAAACTCTACCAACTTTGCCTCTCTAAGTTCAAGAGGGAAAAACTATTAAGGAAGGCCAATATGAACTCCGCCCAAAGAACCACATTACTAATCCTTATCCACCATTTAATGTCTCATACTAGAATTTAGCTACCCCTTTGAGTTGGTATGTCACCAATTCCGCTTTTTTATTTGGACAAATACCCATAATATTGAAGATTTTGTAGGCCTCATCAATGAACTCTTGTGGGTCTTCATCAACCTTGAACCCATGGAAAACCAGAGGATTCATCCTCATAAAGTCTCTTACCTTATCTCCTGAGGTAGTAGCATGAGGGGCTTGGGTCCCTTGTCGAACTTGGTTGGCCTCCACTTGGGCAAGCATAGTGAGGGCATCTCCGAGCTCACCATTGTTAGGTTTCTCTTTGGGAGTTTGGGCTCATCTTCCTCTAGTTTTTGGCATGATCTAGTATAGCAAAGAACAATCACTAGGGGGGGAAACTCACTACAACTCTGTAGCACGTCATAGAACATGAAGAAGGGGAGCATTTCCTAAAATGCCACATAGCCTCCTACTCATAGTCATGGCGCACTTCACAACTATGAATAGAATTCTATTAAATGCAGTATGTTGGACTCGGAGGATCTATCAACCTAGTGGTCTGACACCAAATTATTCATGACCCAATCCTAGGGCCTAGATGTGACATGACTAATGGGGAACCCGAAGGAACCCCAATCAAGAATTATAGCTTATCATCACACATCATTGGTTACGGAAGCATATAAAAGACAAAATACAAGCATAAGGGGCAAATAGGTAGCTTACCAAATAATCAACATCGAAGACAATGAGTCATTGCTCATATCATAATTGCACAACTTGTCCAACCAACACCTCCAAATACATAGATAAAGATGTGCCCAAGAAAAACAAAATGGGCTCACCCTCAAAGTCAAAATAGAACATAAGAAAGTGTCTCAATACATAGATAATAGCAATCATAGCCCATGATACCCAAAGTAGAGGACTCACCGCCAACATTGGAATAACACCGACTAGCCAAGTGAAGGATGATGATGATCAACCTGAGCGTCAGTCCCTATATGGTGATATCATATAGGCAAGAGTATGCATTAGTAAATTTGAATGTACTAAGTATATGGTGTGCAATGGAATAATAGAGAGACATCGTACTCAAAATGCATACATTAGACAATAGGCATAGTATAACAATATAACATGTATGATCAATGCATAAGTAAAACATGCTTCCAATAACTCATGCTCATATATGATATCATATGTGTAGAAGATACCAAGCTAGAATCCCAACTATGGTTGGGAGACGTTATACACACCTGTACTCCCTGGTGGCAAGGCACTACACCCCTCAAAGGGGTGATGCCATTCACACCTGGACACCCTAGTGGTAAGGTACTACACCCCTCACATGATTAATGTCATTCACACCTAGACACCCTAGTGGCAAGGTAAAACACCCCTAGCATTGTTGATATCATTCACACCTAGACACCCTGGTGGCAAGGTACTACACCTCGTACATGGTTGATGTTATTCACAAATGGACACCTTGGTGGCAAGGTACATACCCCTCACATCATTATCCAGGCTCCTATACCCCACCGATCAGGCATGGTCTAATGCAACACATTATATAAAACATAAATATCATGTATATATTTCATGATCAGGCATCAATAATATCATATCTCATGCTTTGAAGCTTTAATTCCTCAAGAAAACATAACTAACATTTTATCAAATATGTTGGTGTGTGTAATTGGGGTGAAAGAACATGCAATTTTGAGATGAAATCATGCAAGAAAATCTTTAGTAAAACCATCAATCAACACCTTGCAACACCCTATGACATTAACATCAAAATCCCTCATCAAATTCAATATTAAATCCAATATTTAGATCTCAAAACATTCTAAAATAGCCATACTTTCATGAACTAAAATCATTGTCTAGTAAATTTCTCAATGTACAAGACCCACATGTAAAATCAACTTTAAATCATGCAATATTAGTAAAAAACAATTTTAGGCATAATGGGTGGATATGTGAATGGATGAAAGAGCTAGTCAAGAAGAAGCAAACTATCAGCCTAGACCTTTCTCAAAGTATTCAACACTGAACTGCAATCACCTCTGAGTCATTGGTACAAAAATGTGAAGACCCAGATGCCTTCACCACACCATGTTATATTAGAGAGCTTGCATTTACCAAAGAACTTTGTAATCTGGGAGTTAGAATTAACTATGTCACGACCCAAGCCTAGTTCCTAGATATGACTCAAGAATGGGGAACTGAATGAAACCCCAAACAAGCCTCTTAGAATATCATCACAGATCCTTGGTTGCGGAAGCAAGTAAAATAACATCAAGAGATAGTAAATAGGAATAACTGGGGCTAAGGGACTTCTATCATATCATAATCAACAAGAGTCAATAGAGAATCAAAGCTCATAGCATAGATACATAATATGTCCAACAATACCTCTAATACATAGATAAGAGTGGAGGCCAGGACAAGCAACGGGCTCAGCCTCATAATTAACGTATAAAATAAAGAAAGAGAGTCTTTAATAAATAGCATCAAAAGATAGATGTTCTCCTCGGAATGGAGGACTCACCAACTAGCTTGAATAGATACCACTAGCCACGTGAAGGATGAGGATGACCAAATGGTGCTCCAGTCCCTGCATGGTAAAATCATGTACGCATAGAGTTTGTGTTAGCGTTAGTTCATTTGAATGTACTAAGTATGTAGGCTCCAATTTAACAATAGATAGACAACATAGGCAAAATGCATAATCATAAATAATGAATAGCATACTAATAATATGACATGTATGAATGATGCCTGAAGTAAAACATGCTTATAAAAAATATATTACGTAGGTAAGAAGAGACCATCATCATAGATTAAGCAATTAGTACTAAGAATACAAGGCTTAGTACCACCTTCGTAGTGGTCTAGGTATCAATCCCTCAACATGATTAATGGACATCACATCGCCCATCATAGTTTTCAAGGTATCAACCCCTCAACAAGGTTAATGGACATCACATCCTCCATCATAGTGGTCAAGGTATCAACCCCTCAAAAAGGTTAATAGACATCATACCCTCCATCATAGTAGCTAAAGTATTAACCTCTCAACAAGGTTATTGGGCATCACACCCTCCATGATAATGGTCAAGGTATCAACCCCTCAACAAGGTTAATGGACATCACACGTTCTATCAAAGTGGTCAAGGTATAACACTCAACAAGGTTAATGACCATCACACCCTCCATCATAGTGGTCAAGATATTAACCCCTTAACAAGGTTATGGTCATCATACAACACTATAGAAGCTTATCATGAAATTAACACTTACATAACATACTTGTATCTTATAGAGTCATATATCTCATTTGCCAAGTATTAGGCCTTCAACAATTCAATAATCATAATCCAGTTATTTTCTTGAGCACTTGGTGAGTGTGTAATGGTAATGTAAAAACCATGCAATTCAAGAGTAAAATCATGCAAGAAAATTTAATGTAAATCCATCAATACATACTTGGTAACACCGTCAAGCAATATACATCAATACCCTTCATCAAATCTCGTAATAGATCTTATATTCATAGCTCAAACCATGCTAAAACAACTATAATTTCATGAAACCCCAACATAGTATGCAGTGAAATTCACAATAGATAAGACCCATGAGTAAATCAACTTTAAATAATGCAATTTTAGATAAAGGAGAGCTTGGGTATCATGGGTGAGAGGAACCCATGAAACAAACCTACATACCTTTACTTTTGAGAATCTTTGAAGAATACTTGATGCTTCAATGAGAACAATACGATCTGAATGAGTTTTGGGACTTGAAATTTGGAGACGAAATATTGTCTAAATGTTTAAGAGAGTATCTTAAGAATGTCTTAGTTGATATGAGGGTAAAATATAGATAAGTATAGGTATTTTCACATATGGGAAGGCCTGGGCCCAAGACCCAAAAGTCTTAGACCAGATCACAAAATCTGAGCAAAATTAACACAGGGGCACAAATGCCCATTGTTTTTTCGTAAACATGGAAAATTGAAATTGTGAATCGTTTGCTCCAAAATAGGGGTTAGATGTATCTCCCACTCAATTTGACACTCTGAATAAGAACATGAAGCCAGACTTTTGAAATAACGCATGAATTTTATGATATATGGAAATTATGATACTAGACATTTTCAAGGCATATTTTTCGGCACTTTTGGGGTCATTTCAATATCTCCCCCTTGGGAACATTAGTCCCCGAATATCAAAGAAACATACATAAGAAGATTGTCCATGAAAAATTCAGCCTCGATAGTAATGCAACAATATATTTAAAACACCGTTTTCAGAATCTCAACATAAGTGTCAAACATTGTCATGAACTTGCCAACATGAACATGAATGCATGCAAATGACATAGGGGTTGAAACATAAGACTTAAAATCACACAAATGGATTTGACATATAATAATAAGCATGAATAGAATAAAAGAGATACGGATATCATCTTTCCATGTACGCTCTGACTCCCTGAAGACTCTTGCGACTTGATAATTCTTCCAAAGGGCATTGATGAACACTACACCCTTATCTATCAACTTCTTCAACCCTTCCATCGAATACCTCCACCAGGACCTCTTCCTATGTCAACTTATCCTCCACAACACCCACAATATTACGAGTTCTATAGCACTAGGGTCACCACTTCATCACTTCAATCAAAAAGCATAAAAAACTGGACAAACCTCAAATACATCCCTAGGTAATTCCAATCTTTAAGCAACCTTACCAATCCTCATCTACACTCTATAAGGACTCACAACCCTAAACTCATTGTCAATCATACATAGTCCACTTAGTACCCTTAACCACTATCTTCCCCTTGGGAGACAACCTCCACTCTACCATCTTTCACCCAAAATCTCCAACTCTAATAAGGCGAAATCAAGCCCTTGCTTAATCTAGTCCCCTTTAACCAAAAAAAGAGTTTGCACCATCAAGATTACTATACCACCATACTCAACACCCATAGATCTATCCCCAAATCTACCCAACTGATGGACCTCTCTAGTCACCTCTTTGCCACCATACTCAACACATGCTAGGCTACCTAGAGCACCAAGCACAACATTAGCCTTATTTGGAAAATAATGCGCACTCATATCATAATCCTTCAAGAGTTCTAACCACCTTCTTGTTATCTTCTATTCACCCCATCATACTTAAGAAACAACCCCTTATCATCTAAGACTTGCAACACTACCCCCAAATGATTCACAAGATCTAAATAAATCGATGCTCCACCACTAGAGTCCACCACAAACAAGCTATAGTACGATTTTAAGACCCTATTCACAAAAGCCATAAAAATAGCTGGTAGATAAGTCAACCAAACAACTCCAACCATACTCAAAATTCTCACTCCTAATCCAAAATGACACTTAGAGATATTACCAATCCTCATCCTTTTTTGAGGACAAAACCCACACCAATTATCAATCTTAGAGAAGTGACTAACCCATTGTAGTTGACCAATTAAATTAACCATCCTTAACCATCATATTACAACCTTATGAGTTCTATACTCATTGAAAGCATGATATACAAGTAGCCAAACCATACCAAGAACTCCATTCCATCAAGCTATGTTCAACCTAAATCACAAGACAAGACCCTATGGAATAAGAACATGAGCAACCCCAGATCATTCTAACAACAATAGGCTCACATAAACATTCGGGACATACATGAATCTTACTAGGAACAAAAGGAACAATGATCTAGGAATAGAAAGCCCTGGAACCATCAAAACATACACAACAATGTCAAGGAAAACCTTTCACATACTAGTAGCATCATCGGGTACCTCATCCTCTCCTTGCCTTCTTTGAAGGCCATAAAATCGGTTATGTCTTAGAGCATCCCCTTGATCACCACCTCTACCCTTGTTGCTCTTATTAGGGCAATCTATTATCTTGTGACCCTTATCTTCATAACCATAACAAGCATTGCTTTTTTTCAAGGATGGGCCATCATGGCATCTACCACATTATGGGCACCTAGCCTAAGGTACCACACTGCTACTACATTTGGGTCTTTGGAACTTTCCTTCACCACGGGCCCTCTTTGTCTCCTTACCTCTCCTCTTCCTCAACTTTTCCTCCTTTATTTGTTCAGCATAGGTTATCAAGCTAGCTAAATTCATGTCACTAATCAACATAGTGGACTGGCATTCCTCACTCACCAAGTAGGATACTCCCATCATGAATTTACTCATCCTAGAACTTGGATTGGCCACTAATTGGGGAGCATGTTTTGAAAGTTGCTTGAACATGAGGGCATACTCCCTTACACTCATTGAACTTTGATTCAAATTCAAGAATTCTACCAGTTTATCCTCCCTAAACTCAAGTAGAAAGAATCGATTAAGAAAAGTTGCCTTAAACTTCTCTCATGAAACCATATTTTTAGCCCCCTTCTCTTCCTTCCATTGATGAAACTATATTTTTGCAACCCCCTTGAGTTGGTAAGCCGCCGACTCTGCCTTTTACTCTGACCTAACTACCATGATAGCCAATTTCTTGAAAGCCTCATCAATGAACTCTTGAGGGTGCTCATCTACCTTTGAACAATAGAATTTCATTAGATTCATTCTCATAAAGTCCCTCACTTAAGATGTTGGAGTAGGAGCACAAGGGCTTGGGCCCCTTGGATGACTTGGTTATCCATGACTTGAGCTAGTAAAGTGAGAGCACCTCGGAACTCTTCATAAACTGGTCCCCTATCTTGAGGAGCATGAGGAGCGGGAGGAGCTAGTAGTTCCTCGGGAATATGGGCTCTTCTTCCTTTGCCATGATCTAGCATATTACAGAACAATTGTTAGAGAAGGGATAAGCTTACCTCAACTCTATAACATGGCATTGACCATGAAGAATGGAAATATTTCCTAAAACGGCTTATAACCTCTTACTAATAGCGGTGGTGCACAACACAACCACGAATAAGACACTAATCGACGTGGTGTGTTGGACTCCGAGGATATAATAACCTAGTGCTTTGATACCATCTTTGTCACAACCCAAGGATAGGGCCAAGATGTGACAAGCAAATAGGGAACTCGAAGGAACCCCTAACAAGCCTTTTAGGATATCATCACACATCCTTTGCCGTAAAAGCAAGTAAAATAACATCAAGAGACAATGAATATGAATAGTTGGGGCTAAGGGACATCTTTCATATCATAATCAACAAGAGTCAAGAGAGAATCAAATCTCATGGCATAGACATATAGCATGTCAAACAACACCTCTACTACATAGATAAGAGTGGGGCTAAGACAAGCAACCTGGCTGACCCTCATCATCAACTTATACAATAAAAAAGAGAGTCTTTAATACATAGCATAAAAACATTGAAGTTGTCCTTAGAATGGAGGACTCACCAACTAGCTTGAATAGATACTACTAGCCATGTGGTGGAGGAGTTTGATCAAACAGTGCTCCAATCCATACATGGTAACATCATTTAGGCATAGAGTATGTGTTAGTATATTTAATGTACTAAATACATAGGATGCAATGCAACAATAGATAGGCAACATAGGAAAAATGCATAATCATAAGCAATGAATAGCATACTAACAATATGACAAGTATGAATGATACTTGACGTAAAACATGCTTATATAGAACATATTAAGTAGGTAAGAAGAGCCCATCATCATAGACCAAGCAACTAGTACTCGAATCAAAGGCTTAGCGCCCCCTTGGTAGTGGTCGAGGTATCAACCCTTTCAACATGGATAATGGACATCACACCCTCCATTATAGTGGTCAAGATATCAACCCGTCAACAAGGTTAATAGAAATCATACCCTCTATCAAAGTGGTCAAGGTATCAACCCCTCAACAAGTTTAATGGACATCACGCTCTCTATCATAGTGTTAAATGTATCAACCCCTCAACATGGTTAATGGATATTATACCATCCATCATAGTAGCCAAGGTATCAACCCCTCAATAAAGGTTAATAAAAATCATACCCTCTATCAAAGTGCTCAAGGTATCAACACCTCAACAAGGTTAATGGACATGACACCCTCCATCATAGTGGTTAACATATCAACCCCTCGACAAGGTTATGGTAAACATACAATACTATAGAAACTTATAATGAAATTAACACATATACAAGATACCTTCATCGTAATAGATTCATACATCTAATTTGTCAAGCATTAGGCTTTCAATAACTCAAGAATCATAATCCGGACATTCTATCAAACACTTGGTGGGTGTGTAATGCTAGTATAAAACCATGCAATTCAAGAGTAAAATCATGCAATAAAATTTAATGTAAAATCATAAATAGATACTTGGTAACACCCTCAAGTAATATACATCAACATCCTTCATCAAATTTCTGAATAGATCTTAGATTCATAGCTCAAAATATGCTAAACGAATGATAATTTCATGATACTCCAACATAGTATGCCATAAAAATCATACTAGATAAGACCTATGAGTAAATGAACTTTAAATTATGTAATTTTAGGTAAAGTAAAGCTTGGGTATCATAGGTGAAAGGAACCTATCAAGGAAACCCACATACCTTAACTTTGGAGAATCCTTAAAGAAGATTGTAGATGGAGACTTGAAGCTTGAACGAGAACTTTAAGATCCGGATGATTTTTGGGACTTGAAATTTGGAGATGAAATATTTTCTAAGTGTTTGAGAGATTATTTTGGGAATGTATTGGATGATATGAGGGTGAAATAAGGCTAAGTATAGGTATTTTCAAGCATGGGAAGGCATGTGCCCAAGACCTAAAAGCCTTACGACGGAACACAAAATCTGAGCAAAATTGACAAAATTACATGTCCTTAGTGTGTGGCACCAGGGGCACGAATGCCCACTATTTTTCATTAACTTGGGAAATTAAAATTGTGAATCATTTACTCTAAAAGTCAGGGGGTTTTCCACTCAATTTTATCCCCTTGAACAAGAATATGAAGTTGGATTTTCCAAATAATGCACGGATCTTACGATATATGGAAATTATGATTTCAGGCATTTTCAAGGTGAAAAGAACCCAAAAAGTGCCTGAACATATGCCTCGAAATGCCCAAAATTTTAAATTCCATATATCTCCAAATTCTTTTATTATTATTAAAATTTGATTTCATATTGTTGTTCAGGGGGTCAAAATTAGCTGAAAAAAGCTTTAACCCTGATTTAAGGGAGAAAGATTAGCAATTATGAAATTCTAAACTGCGATTTCCAGAGGGGTTTTCGCAACACGCCCCTGTATATTTTGGGAACTGTCTTTTTAGCTTGGTCCAAGATATCTATGTCTTGGGACTAAGTATTCTCAAATATGTTTTTAGTTATACTTAGCCAAATTTAACACTCATATCATCATTCTTAACATTTCCCAATACTCACTAAAACACAGGCATATTTTTACTCCACAAACTCAAGTCCCAAACCCTCAGCCTAAGCTAAGGTTCTCCTTAAAGGTTCTTCTTCAATCTTCAAGTTTCCATCTCCAATCTCTAAGTTAAGGTATGTGGGTTTATTTCATAGGTTCCTCTCACCCATGATACCCAAGCCTCTATTTACTCAAATTACAGGATTTAAAGTTGATTTATAAATGTGTCTTGATTATTATGAAATTAATTGCACACTATGTTAAAGCTATATGAAATTGTGACTGTTTTACCATGTTTTGAGCTAAAAATCTTTTATCTATTGTAAGATTTGAGAAAGGATTTTGATGTATATTGTTTGAGGGTGTTGCAAGGTGTTGATTGATGGATTTACAATAGATTTTCTTGAATGATTTCATCTCTATAAGTCATGCTTTTATAATAGCATTACATACCCTCTAAGTGTTTGATAAAATATACGGATGTGGTTTCTTGAGGAGTTGAAGGTCCAAAGCATGACATACGATATGAATGACTATATGATGATGAAATGATCTTATGTATATGATAGATTATATGTAAAGTGTTGCATTAGTCCATGCCTAATTAGGGGGGTCTAAGAACTCGAAGAACATAGATGAGAGTTTGTACTCATCATCCTAGGGAAGTTTTTCTACTTCTCAACCTAGTGACGGGGAGACATCATCACTAACCTAGATGGAGGTTTATACTCATTAATCTAGGGAAGGGTTTGTACTTCTCCACCAAGGTGATGGGGTGGCATTATCGCTATCCTAGTGGGGATTTGTACTCATCCACCTAAGTGATTAGGTGGCATCATCACTAACCTACCAAAGGGTTGTACATCTGGAAATCTAGCTTGGTTTATTCTTCACATATGATATCCTATATAAGCATGAGTTACTTAACCATGTTTTACTTATGCATTGATCATGCATGCCATTTTGTTATATTATGCCTATTGCCTATTCTTATGCATTTTGATTATGATATTTAATCCTTCTTTGCATTGCATCCTACATACCTAGTGCATCAAACGTACTAACACATACTCCATGCCTACATGATATCATCATATAGGAACCAAAGTTAAAGTTGGTCATTTTTCTTGCATGACTAGTTCGGTGCTATTCAAGCAAGTTGGTGAGTCCTCCACTTTGGGGACCCTAGTTTATGTTTCTCCTATTATGAATAGAGACATTCTTCTTTATTATCTATTTGACTATGAGGATGAGCTACTTTGTCTTGGCCCCCGCTCTTATTTATGTATTAAAGTTGTTATTGGACATGTTATGTATCTATGATATGCGTTTGACTCTTGTCTCTTGTCTATGATAATATGAAAGTATTTTCCCTTAGCCCCCAGTTTCCCTATTCTTTTATTTTTCAATGCTTGATCTATTGCATCCGTGGCTAAGGATGTGTAATGATGCTCGAAGAGGCTTGATTAGGGTACTTTTGGGTTCCCTTGCATTGTGTCACGTCTAGGCCCTAGTCTTGGGTCATGACATGAGGCACATTTTTATGCACTTTTGTGGTCATTTGAAACTTGATTGCCCTTGTCGTCTTCAAAATACTTTGTTTAGGACCTCCTATCCCAAAAAAGATGCTGGTGATAATGGAGGATAAGAAAGTCAAGAAGCCTATAGGGATATTTTATGATGTGCTGATAAAGGTAGATAAATTTATATTTCCTATAGAATTTGTTATACTGGACTGTGAGGTTGATTTTGAAGTTCCTATCATCTTGTGAATGCCTTTCTAATCCCCAAGTCGCATGTTGATTGACATGGAGAAGGGATTTCTTACTTTTAGATTTTGTAAAAAGGAAGTTGTGTTTAAGGTTTTGCAGCACAACAGAAAGAATTATGAGTTCCAGGTTGTATCAATGATTGAGTTGGCGATGATAATGAAGGGGAAGTCCTAGTTGAGTTGCGATTGGGGGTTAAACTCTTGGTAGCTATATTGATGAATTTTTATGGTAAAAGTTCCAGATTATGAGGAGACAGTCAACACCCTCGGTGTGTCATTTTGCCCAAGGCTACAACCAAGTTGGAGTTAGACTTGAACAACAGGGAAACTCCACCTACAAAGCCTTCCATAGAAATCCCTTTGGAGTTAGAATTAAAAGCACTACGAGCAAATCTCAATATGCATACTTGGGTGAGAATAATACATTGCCAATCATAATAGCATCTAATCTGAGTGACGAATAATCAGAAGTGCTTCTCTCCATTCTCAAACAATTTAAAAGGGCTAGTGGATAGATAATTGGAGACATAATTGGTATACCTCTAGTGATATGTACTCACAAGATTCAATTGGTCAAAGATTACAGGGATAGTATTAAACATCAAAGATGGTTAAATCCTCCAATGTAAGAGGTTTTTCAGAAAGAAATGATCACGTTGTTAGACAAAGAAGTGATCTATCCAATCGTCGATAGTGAATGGATCAGTCCTGTGCAGTGTGTTCCAAAAAAAAAAACAGGCATCACAGTAGTGCCTAATGCCAAATTTAAATTGATTCCAATATGACCAGTCAACAATTGGATAGTATGTATGGATTACAGAAAGCTGAATGCCTCCAAAGAGAAAGGTCATTTCCTAATGTCATTCGTGGACCAAATGCTTAACAAGCTTGCAGAGAAGGGATATTTGCATTTAAGAGAATGTCGTTTGGGCTATGAAATGCTCTGGCAACATTTCAGAGATGCATGATGTCTATTTTCTTATACATGGTTGAAAACATTATTGAGGTATTCATGAATGATTTCAGTATGGTAGGACAATCTTTTGAAGAATGCTTGATGCACTTGCATGATGTTTTGCAAATATGTGTTGAAAGCCATTCGGTGTTGAATTATCCCAAGTGTCACTTTATAGTCAAGGAAGGTATTGTACTCGATCATAGAATTTCTATCAAGGGCATTGAAGTTAATAAAGTGAAGATTGAGGGTATTGAGAAACTCCCACCATTGATCTTTGAAAAAGGTGTTAGGAGTTTCTTGGATCATGTAGGGTTTTATTATCTCATTATAAATTAATTTTACAAGATCCCATAACCCTTGTGCAAATTGTTAGAGAAGGATGCCAATCTTGTGTTTGATGATGCTTACATACAAGCCTTTGAAGAATTAAAAATAAAGTTAACTTTAGCATTGGTCAAAACCCTTTGAACTAATATATGATGCAAGTGGAATTGCTATAGGTGTAGTTCTTAAGCAGTGCAGGGAGAGGATTCTTCATCCTATCTACTATGCTGCTGGGGCATTTAATGTAGCTCAGAAGAACAATAGAGCCACTAAACAGGAATTTCTAGCACTAGTTTTGGCCTTTGAAAAATTTTGACCATATTTATTCAGAGCCAAAGTGATAGTGCACACAGACCACTCGACACAGAAATATTTGATAGCCAAAAAGGATACAAAATCGAGACTGATCAGGTGGATACTACTCTTACAAAAACTCAATTTTGATGTCATTGACAGGAAGGGCATAGAGAATCAGGTAACAAACCACCTTTCAAGATTAGAGAATGATGCTATGGTGATATTTGATGATGGTCTTGATATCAATGACTCTTTTCCTGATGAGATGGTATTGGTGGCCTCACATGATCTTATCTCCTGGTTTACAGACTATGCTAATTATCTGGTGAGTGATATAGTGCATCCCAACTTGAACACCTATTAATATCATAGATTTATACACGATCTAAATAAATTCTTCTGGGATAAACTATACTTATTTCGTATATGTGCTGACGGGATCATCTGTTGATGTGTTCCAGAGGTAGAAATGATGAGCTTTCATGAAGCATGTCACTTATCGTTGATGGGTGGACATCATAGTGGAGCTCGTACTACTTATAAGGTATATTATTGCCCATCTATACATCAGGATGCTCATGATTATATCAAGTCTTGCGACAAATGTCAAAGGGATGGTGCTGTCTCACGAAGGCAAGAACTTTCTCTTAATCCTAATTTGGTGATCGAGTTGTTTGATGTCTGGGACATTGATTTCATGGGACCCTTTGTTAGCTCTCATAGATACAAGTATGTCCTAGTTGTTGTTCATTATGTCTCTAAATGGGTAGAGTCCATAGTTTTGCCAAATAATAAGGGAAAGATTGTTACAAGGTTCCTTCCAAGAAACATTTTAACTAGGTTTGGAACACCTAGAGTGCTTATCAGTGATGGAGGTTCCCATTTTTGCAACAGCTTGTTCGAAACTCTCCTTGAAAGGCATGGCATAAAGCATCATGTGGTGACACCTTTTCACCCCCAAACAAGTAGGAAAGTGAATGTGTCACATAGAGAGATAAAGCAAATCTTGTCCAAAACTATGAATGTGAATCGCATCCATTGGTCTCGAAAGTTGGATGATGCATTGTGGGTTTATCGCACAGCCTTCAAAATACCAATTAGCATGTATACATATCAATTAGTGTTTGGTAAGTCCTGTCAGCTGCCAGTTGAATTTGAGCATAAAGCACTATGGGCACTAAAGAAGATAAATCTAGATTGGTATAAAGCAGCATCAACTAGGCTAATGCAAATTAATGAACTTGCTGAGTTCCGACTGAGAGCATAAGAGAGCTATACTTTGTACAAGCAAAGAATGAAAATATGACATGATCATAGAATCCGAAAGAATCAATTTGCTCCAGGATACATGGTCTTGCTTTACAACTCTAGTTTGAAGTCATTTTCTTTGAAACTCAGAACCAAGTGGATACGACCCTTCCGAGTGGTACATGTCATTAGTCATGGTGCCATCGAGCTAGAAAGTGGTGATGGTAAAATCTTCAAAATCAATGGCTAAGGGGTCAAATTATACATGTGTAATACGGATGAGATTATGGTAGTACAAGATTAGGACCTCAAAGAAGAATGAGTACTAAAGGTATCCCATTGCGCTGCGACACTAAATCAGGTGCATGCTGGGAGGCAATCCAAGGTATGCCCCTTGTTTATCTTCTTGATATGTGTTCTTTGAGGACAAAGTATTTTGTTTTGTTGTGTGGGAATTCATGGATCAAGGTAAAGTCTAAGTTTTGTTTTGGCTAAACTCTCAACTATGTCATCTATTTTTATTGTTGTTGATTTTGCTTTAGCCATGAGTACCTTAGCACCCACAACTTGGGTTTGTGTGAACTATGTGTAATAACCTTGTCACGACCCGGAAATTGGGTGTGATGGCACTTGCTCAATCCCACCAGAACAAGTCAGCCTTAATTCAAAAAGGAATAATAAATATAATTTGCGGAAGCATTTAAAATAAATAAATTTAAACTGCAAATTTTTATAAACTTAAATCCCACCCAAGAACTGGTTGTCACGC
>JAOTQJ010173360.1:3221-14066 GCA_025642045.1 Solanum sejunctum | reverse complement strand
ATGGGTGTACCTTCTGGGCTTATGGGGGCTCAGGAGGCGTTCAAGCTTAAATACTAGGTCCTTACACAAATGCACAACTGAGTTGTACCGTTATTCTGATGATATGGAGAGCTAGGCTCTATGATGGTTATATGGGATTCTGTGATGGTTCTGAAAGATTTTGTGTTTTTCTGTCGGCATGATTGTTGTGCGCAGGTGTACCTTTTGGCTTTTGGGGCCCCAATTAGCATACATGCATAGATACTAAGGCCTTGCACTCGCATACCACACTATACCTCAATTGGGGGCAGTTGTGGTATTGTCTTACCCAGTCTTCGTCAGTCTGTATCGATGTTTAGTACTTGGGTTGGTTCAAGTTGTCATTGTTCTTCACTATGATTGGTTCAATTTAGTTTGAGGGGTTCCCAGACATGCCTATGCCTTGAGTTGAGTTTGTTTTGCTACACTGGTGTAGTTCTATATATTTGGACTTTATTTATATTCACTATTTCTCTCGGTCGGCCGATGATGCCTACTGGGTGCCTAATATAGTACTCCCCTATTTCTGCAACTCTCCATAGTGCAGGTCTAGGTAAGGGTCGTGATAGTTGAGTTAGGGAACTTCGGGATCGCTCAAGAGACTTTTGGTGAGCGTCGACTGCTTTGGCATTTTCACAGGCTCATTTATGTTGATGGCCGTCTTTTACATCTAGACATTGGCCCTGTACATTAGAGTTTGGTATTTGTAGATACACTCCTGGATTTGTGTATTATTATGATTATTGATATATGTATACGATGTGTCCTTATGTTTATTGTAGCTTTGTACAGTTGACTTCCAGGTTCTGGGTAGGTTTTGACGTATATATATTCTTATTGTATCAATTTGGTTTGGACTAGAGAGATAAGATAGATACCCTTGGGTTGAGAATTGGCTTGCCTGTAGGTAGGACTAGTAGGTGCCATCATGACCAGGATCAGATTATGACACAGTGGTTCCTATGTTGGAGTATGTGAGGCAAACAATAGTATGTTTGAATAAAAAACACAATGAGGAGAGTAGGAAAACAACAATTGTTCTGACAAAGAAACATAATGAAGTCATCATCAATATACCTCAGTGCCTCAAAAGGCTCCCGCTCATTGCGAGGTGAGGGGGGGGTCGGATGTACCCAGCCTAACCCCTATGTTTAAAAACATAAAGCATCTATTTCCAAATGACCCATGAGGAGCATCGAAAGTTGCATTGACTAACTGCTACTTCACAAATGAAAGAAGCGCAAATAGTTTAAAAAGCCATTCTGCTTTATTCCATCATACTCCAAAGTCAAAAATAATCAATCTTTGGCTCCATCTGAGATTGTTGATGATGTTGATGTTCTGACAAAGAAACATAATGAAGTGTTGGTGAAAAATAAGAAATTGTCAAATAGTATGACGGTTAGTACAATAGTTTCCTACCTTTTAATGTATTCTTCAGTAAAAAAAGACATAATAGTGATTATTTTTTATTAAAGGTATGGGCGTCAACAGAACATCTTCATACCGTTATAAATGGTGCAAAGAGATACATGGTTTATCTAAATAGACGTATGTGTAGCTGTGGAAGGTTTCGGCATGATGAAATGACATGTAATCATGCAGTAGCTGCTATTGAATATAGGAATAAATACGCTGAGTTCGTCTACTCAATCTACTATAGTAACAAGAACTTCAAGGATACTTATGCAATACCAATCGAACCACTACAATGCGAAAGTACATGGGTGATTCCAAGTCATATATTTTATAAATTGGTACTACCACCCACTATAAGAAAGAGACCAGGAAGGCCCTGAAACAAAGACAGGAAAAATGGATTCAATGAAATGAAATGCAAGAAAGTTAAGGGTACTTGCAGTTTATGTAGGGCAGAAGGACACAACAAAAACATTTTCTCAAAATACCATCTTCTGAATGACTGTGCTAAATTTTCTGATTTATGTGGGTTCATGTGTTAGTGTTGTTATTTGTATTGACAATTATGGCTATGTTTGTTTGTTTAGTTTTATGGTATATTATGTTGCTGGTCATGTGTAGAAACTAATGCATTACTTATTAATTAAATGACTTAACTAATATTTTTACATTCATTAATAGTTATTAATTAAATGACTTAATTATTAGGATACATGTCTTTTTGGTTATTTGTGTTTATGTATTTGAGAAACGAAATGTTGGCGCACAGTGACTTGGTATTTCTTTTGGTGTTTATGATAGTATTCTGAAAGGGTTACTTTTTTTTGCATTTTGGATGGGAAAAACAAAATTCAGGATTAGTTTAGTTGGAGACAATCCTTTTTGTTTGTAGAAAGATTTATGACAGTAATATAAATATTATGTACAATTACATAGGAAAATTATTTTGGTTGTAAAAAATTAGAGAATAAATATTTTTTGGGGTTTATAACTATAAATTGGTGAAAGTATTGTAAAATGACAGTTTAAATTTTTTATAAAAGTTGAAAGATTGGTGTAAGTTCCATTTAAATAATGTGATGTGGAATTGATAAATTTTGTTGGTATTTTAACTGGATTTAAACATCGAAAAGAAAATAGAGAAATGAGGGTTGTTGATATGTAAAAGATCAATCAATGTACTTCATGAATGGTTTAAGCTAACTTTAGAAGGATACAAGAAAAACATAAATAACATTTTATAAAAAGCTTATACTGGGCATGGGAAGATTATACATTTAAACAAAGTCATCCGAAACTGATGAAACCAAAAGAGATCTAAAATATGAAGCATCCACCACCAACAAAAACAGAATGTACACCATACAAATCATTTTTTACAACATTCCAATAAGTACTAAGACTTCCTCCTATGAACATACTTATACAACAATACTCTTTCACTTTTCCTAACATGCTCACGATTACTCATAGGACCACCAAACTTGCTAACCACCTTTTCGGCCACCTCATTTTCACTAATTTCACCAAAATCAATATTTTTGTTTACATAGTCCCATAATAATGTCCCATATCTTAGTTGACAAAATTCTAGGTCAAATATTTTCTTCCAATCTTGGCATAATCATACCTTTCACATATGAGCTCCGAAAAAATGCTTGTATACAATCCACAATCACTATGGGGAAAAACTAGAAGATATTAATACATAAAAAAATGGAAGACAAATAAAAAAGGTATATTACTTACTTGGAATTTTCAACCTGCTGTGGAGTATTATCACAAGTAATTAATGTGAGGCTATCCGAGAATGCATAATCAACATAGCCTACTGAGTTTTTCCAGTCAATATCATCCCTTTTCCATAAAATCCAGTACTAACCAAAAAGTGAGGAATAATCTTAGACAACTTTCTCACCAACTGTACCACCACAACACTGTGGCCGTGTAACACCCCTTAAATTCCTTCTATATGATTTGGATGAGTATGTGCAAATGATATTGAGATGATGCTGAGAACATCTAGGAAAAACTGCTAAAGAAGGTCTTACAAGAGGTAGTACGAGTAGTAGAAAGGACTAAGAGTCACAAAGAGGGTGCCATAGGGAATTTCAGTTACTTAAAGTTTCAGGACCCTTCAGCTACGAGACGAGTTTATGACTTGTAGCTCCCACCATGACTCATAGTGGAGGGTTTCGTGGCTAGTTCCAATGTTTCATATTTCAAGGCCTTTGCAGTCATGAGAGGTCAGTTACGACTCATATTTTGGACTACGAGTCATAACAAGATGTTTTGTAAGGACTTAAGTAATTCAGGATTTTGAGACTTCCATTCACTGAGGAGCTATTACGACTCATAGTAAGGACTACAAGTCATAGTCGGGGTCTCATAGACCCTGTCGACAGTTTTAGTGAAGGGTATTTCTATCTATTCTAATTATTATTCTATTAGTCCCTCATGTTTTTGGCTTGTATAAAGCGTTGAAAAATAACCTTAAGGTCTTTATTCATCATTGTTCCACCTTGAGGGATTTTGAGAGCAAAAGAGAGAAGAAAGAGAAGCTAGTATTTTGCAACCTAAGAGCAAAGATTAGTTAAGGATAGATTGTTCATCAATTTCCAGGTATGTAAGGCTTACCAAAGTGTAAAATCTTTCCTTCGCATGCCCCTTCCTCTTTTTGACTCAAGGTTTTAGGGAAAGAGTTGAGGGTTGAGAAATTTTATTATCTTAATATTGAAATTCTTGCACTTATCATTAGATCTTGTTCTATTATATGAGAAACTTTCTATATTGCATAAGTAATGATGTGAGATGTATACATGCATTTCTCCATTGATAGCATGGACCCTAGTTTACATGATTACATATAATTTTGCATATAAATTGAGCATGTTGAGTTGATCAAATTGAGCATATGGATTTGAGTATATTGCGTTGAGTAGATTGAGCATGTTGAATCGAATGAGTAAAGTATAAATGAGCATGAGGGACTTCTATATTGAGTTGCATGTATCTCTATACATGACATTTTGCTTGTATTACGTGATGGGTTATTTGAATGAGTCTAAATGATCATTTGAGTCTATGTTGAGTCGATTGATCACATTGATTGATTGAGTTATTGAGTATTGAGATGAGATGAGATACCCCAAAGGGGTTCAGTTGGAGATTTTAATTGAGCATTGAGTTATAAGTTAATTGATGAGTTGAGCTTGTTTTAGTCTTGGGAGAAGTATTAAGCATCGAGTTAGGTGATTGAGGAGCACCCCAGAACTACATTTGCTGATGAGTCATAGAAACGACACTTATAATAATTTACATAAAGGATATTTGCGGGTTCTCAAGCAAATTTGTTATTTTGATGGTACTTTTTGTGATTTTTTAGGAAAAGTGACTAAGGTATGGAGAAAAGGGTGAACTATAGGAAAAGGGATGAAAAAAAGCATAAGGATGAGTGTAAGGAGACCTCCACAGCCCGTGTAGTATCACACGGACCATGGGAGGTCATGTGGAGGAGGCCTTGGCAAGAGGAGAAAAACTGGAACCAAGTGTGGGCACATGGGGACCTACACAACTTATGTACTCCACACGAACTATGAGGCCTATCGTGGCCTCATACTTGGTGGTTGATAGCAGTGACGAGGAGCTAAAGGGTGGCATAGGAGATATTCAACCAAGGTATGTCCCAGGCACCCATTATTAACTGTGGGCAGTGAGATGAGTTGTGGCATGGCTCATCAAAGTGATGTGAAGGGCAAGTACCGTAAAAAAATAAGCAAATCATACAAGTGGAACCAGATGGAGCTTTTTGCAGCCCGTGTGACCAGCTACAGTTCGTGATATAGGAGCGCGAGGATGACTTAAGCAGAGAACATTGAAGGCAACATGGAAGATTGATTTCACAGACCGTTGATTCATACATGGAATATTTACTAGCACATGGAGTGGCAACATGGATTGAAGATTAAGAGTTGAAGTATGGCCACATGGAATGGTAAATGATCCGTCCAACGCTTCATGGGCCGTGTAGTGGCCCGTGCCCATGCCAAAGTTAATTTTCCTATTTTAAATCAAATTTTGTTTCTATTATATATAAATACTATTTTTGTTTCATTTTTAGTGAGTCTAGGATGGCTGGAGATAGAAAACACAGGAGAACACCATTTTGCTTGTAATTCCGTTGAATCTTGTGAATTTGAATTATCTTGTTCAAGATTGTGATCCGTGGATTCTCTAATTCTTCAATAGTAAGTTTTTCATTATGAATTCTATATATTATTATAGGTTATCTCTTTGTGAACATGTTAGGCTAAACCTACAACTAGGGTTGTGGGAACCATGGCAAACTAATAATGTAGACGAGTATGGGGAAATCTTGGGATTGATTAGCATATATATCATAGTAATCTTCACTTTAATTTCCTCCTTAATTAGTTGATGCATTAGGGTAAGCCTGAATTTATTACATGCTCGAAAAGGATGTCTTGATTTGGAAAATAGTTCTACAATGGAGATTCAAGGTTTTTAACCTAGTCTAAGTACTTGAGATCAAGAAGTGAGAGTATTCTGGGATGGACAACAAGGGTTAGTAAGTATACGTTCTGAGACCAAAAGATGATGAACGATATGCATCTAAGAAGGACCGAAAGGTGAATTAGGTGTTACATAACTTGTTAGATTTTGTATATGTAATCATGAACAAGTTTACCACAAATATTCGGCTATCGCATTAGATGTCATGGGAAACAGAATCCTAGCTTTGCATTAATTATTTAAAATCTAGTAGTCCTTGTACTCATTTGTTAAGTTATATTAATAATTTAATTTGAAAAACCAAAATCCCCATTTGCTTATGTATTTTTGTTTCGAGAATAGATATTACATATGAAAACGATGCTAATAGATTTGTTCTCAAGCATTCCCTGTGGAATCGATATCAACTCTAGCTGAGTTCTTTATTTGATCAACGTTTTCTTTACTATTCCTTTTGGAGTGTAAATTTGGGCGTATCAAAATTTGGTGTCACTGCTGGGAATACAGTGGAGTAATAGTTTAGTAGTTTCAATGTTCAGTGTGTAATACTAGTCCCCAATTTAACTTTTGTTTCTTGTTTTTATTTCTTGGTAGGAAGCCAGTGTTGCATCCCAAACACCCGCAGTAAGGGTGAAACATTTATTCCGTACGACCCCGAGCTTACTAAGTCAATCCGCAGAATGAATGCCCCATAATATGAAGCAGCTAGCAGAGAGAGTTGGCCACGAATCCTGCCGGTGGAGGAAACGACAGTCTCGGTGACGATGATCGTGCTGTTGATGTGCCACTTACAATAGAACTTAGACAGGTGTTGCTGCTTGGTGTACGTTCCCAAGGACCTCAATAGCCCCAAGCAGTGAATGATGATAATGAGGGTGCTGGGACTACTGGAGCAATAGTGCTCCCCCCACTGCCTACAGGTGTTAAGTTTACCATCACTAATACTATGCTGCAAATACTACAGTTGAAAGAGATCTTCAACGGAGGAGCAACTGAGGATGCAAATAACCATGTCCTAAACTTTTTGGCGATATGTCAATCGTCTGAAATTCCAGGGTTAGTCAGCAAGCACTTAGGTTGTGGTTATTCCCATTTTCTCTTTTTGGTGCGGTAACTAAGTGGTTGAATAAGCTTCCACATGATTTCATCCACACTATGGGAGAATTAAAAGAGGCATTCTCGGAGAGGTTCTTCCTACATCATGATAGTTGAAAATTAGAGATGACATTGGGTCTCACAAGCCATTACTGAATGAAGCACTATATGAGACATGAGAGAGATTCAGGCAGAATCTTAAGCAATGTCCCAATCATCACCTCACAGATGAACATTTGAAGATAGTCTTCTATAGGTCATGCAACTTTGTGATGAAACCTATCATTGATGTTGCTTGTGGGGGATCACACATGTCTAGGACTTTCCCAAACATAGTAGTGATCTTAGATCAGGTATCCAAAAATATTAGGGCATGGTACCCTAGAGATGGAGACTATTCAGCGTTCATATTTGAGATGACTATGGAGCAACGATAGAAGGAGGAGGAATGAGATCAAGAAATAGAGACACAACTGGACTTGCTAGCAGAGCGACTATTAGATGGAGGCACAAAAAAAGTAAAAACTATAGACATAATGCCTAAGTATGATGAATCAGGGCTATGATTATGATGAGGAGGCAAACTTCTTAGGTAGCCAGGGGGTTATTGACTATTCAACGCTGGTAATCAAGGTTGGAACTATGGTCCTGATCAGAACTATCAAGGAAACTGGTAGAACAGAGACAACTCTAGGAACTGTAAATGTCAGAATGATGGGGGTGAAAACTCTAAATTAGAAGAGATAATGGAGAAGGTTATAGATAAAGTTGAGTCCATTGAGGTAGGTATGCAAGACATAAAAGGAGAAATGTCCAATGTTCGGCAGCTGGTTGACTCACATTCCAACTCGATCAAGGAACTAAAACAACAGATAGGGCAATTGTCAATGTCATTAGATCAAAGAAAAGCTAGGTCATTTCCTCGTGACATTACTTAAAACCCAAAAAATGATGGTTATTGCATGGCAGTAACCACGAGGAGAGGTAAAGCACTTTCTGACCCTATTGTAACTAGTAATGCAGGTATGGATAAAGCTAAAGGCGAGATACCTGACCTCGTGAAGGTGCGTGTTTATGACATGAGCGAAGAAACTGAGGTGCGACCAATAGAGCTTGAGGTTTCTAAAAAGGCTCAAGAGTAAGATAAACTAGTGACTCAACATCTGCTAGCCATCCTTAAGCCACCACCACCATTCCCACAGAGGTTGCAGAAGAAATTTGAGAATGGCAAGTTTCAGAAGTTCTTGTCCATGTTGAAAGAGATATCAGTGAACATCCCTCTAGTGGAGGCACTTAAGTAGATGTTAGGATACACTAAGTTTATGAAAGACTTAGTGACTAAGAAGAGGATAGCCATGATCAGGCCGACAAATAACCTCCACCACGTAGTACTATTGCTACAAGATCTCTTGTTGAAAAGAAGAAAGATCCGGGAGCCTTCACTATCCCGTGTACCATTGGAGCATTTGACTTTGCAATAGCTCTCTGTGATTTGGATGCCAGTATCAACTTGATGCCGCTGGTATTTTATAAGAAGCAAGGCTTAAGAGCCGTAACACCCACTATAATGTGGCTACTCGTGGCAGACAGATCGATGAAAAGGCCTATGGGGATTTTATATGATATGCTAGTCTATGTAGGCAAGCTCATCTTTCCTATGGACTTTGTCATTCTGGACTTTCAAGTGGATTTTGAGGTTCCCATCATCCTTGGGAGACCATTTTTGGCTGCTGGCAGGGCATTGGTAGATGTGGAGCGAGAGGAGTTGACCTTTAGACTGAACACTAAAGAGGCAAAATTCAATGTGTGTGCAATAATAAAGAGACCCACAGAGATAGCTGTGATGTCTATCATAGATGTGGAAGATGACTGTCTTTTTGAATTCCCACTTAAGGAAATAATGAGTGTAGACACACTGGCAACAATGTTGATGAACTCCCAGAAGATGGTATTAATGGGTATGCAAACACCATGAATGCTTTGCAAGATAGGGGAACCAGACCATTTGTCCCCAGAAAGTTGGACTTAGACCTGCAAAATAGACCAACAATACCAGCTAAACCTTCTATTGAGGAGCCTCTGACTATGGATCTCAAGGAGCTGCCTTAATATTTCAGGTATGTACTTTTGGGCACTAATAACACTTTTCCTGTAATTGTGGCTGCAGATCTCCAAGAAAACCAGGTGGAGGCATTGCTAGGGGTCCTCCAAAAGTTCAAGCGAGCTATTGGTTGGATCATTGCTGATATTTTCAGGATTACTCCAGGGATATGCATGCACAAGATCAAACTAGAACATGATTGTGTGCCCAGCATTGAGCAACAACGTAGGCTAAATATGCCTATGCAAGAGGTGATGAAAAAGGAATCATCAAGTGGCTGGATGCTAGAGTGATATACCCCATTTCTGATAGCAAGTGGGTTAGTCCAGTTAAGTGTGTCCCTAAGAACGGGGGCATGATGGTGGTAGCTAATGACAAAAATGTGCCATTCCTTTTGAGACCTATTACTGGGTGGCGAGTGTTCAGGGATTACCGAAAGATGAATAGATGGACCTTGAAGTACTATTTTCCTATGCCCTTCATAGACCAGATGTTAGATAGAGGGTGGTACTGCTTCTTGGATGAGTACTCAGGGAAAAAAATATCTATAGCCCCGGAGGATTAGGAGAAGACTACCTTCACTTGTCCGTATGGGACTTTTGCTTTCAAAAGGTGCCTTTTAGGCTCTACAATGCCCTAGCCACCTTCTAGCAATGTATGATGTCGATCTTATCTGACATGGTTGAAGATACCCTTGAGGTATTTATGGATGACTTCTCTATAGTGGCTGATTCCTTTGATACCTGTCTGTTGAATCTTAACAGGGCACTACAATGCTATAAGGAGGCTAACTTGGTGCTAAATTTGGAAACATGCCACTTCATGGTCAAGCGTTGGATAGTCCTTGACCATAAGATTTCTGAGAAGGGCATAGAGGTGGATAAGGCAAAGATCGAGGTGATTGAGAAATTACCGCCTCGTATATTTGTGAAGGGGGTTTAGAGTTTTCTTGGGCATGCAGGTTTCTACCGCCGCTTTATAAAAGACTTCTCAAAGATTGCACATCCCTTGTGCAAGCTATTAAAGAAGGATACATAGTTTTATTTTGATGATAGTTGCAGGCATGCCTTTGAGACCTTGAAGAAAAAATTGATTTTTGCACCCGTGGTGGTTGCACCTGACTGGGCTTCTCCATTTGAGGTTATGTGTGATACAAGAGGAATTAGTATAGGGGTTATGCTCAACAGAAGCACATTTTTCACGCATCTACTAGCCAGCAGGACCCTCAATGATGCTCAACAAAATTATATAGTGATTGAGCAAGAATCGCTGGCCATGGCGTATGCATTTGACAAGTTCCGAGCTTACTTATTGGGAACCAAATCGATATTACACACTGACCATATAGCTTTGAGGTACCTCATGGCAAAGAAGGATGCTAACCCGAGGCCGACCAGATGGCTTCTCCTACTATAGAAGTTTGACTTTGAGGTCTTAGACCGCAAATGATCTTAAAATCAGGTAGCAGACATCTGTCCAGGCTGGAGGATGAGTCAAGGGCGAAGGGTTGCTTGAACATTGATGATTTTTTCCCTGATGAGCAAGTATTGGTAGCTTTTGTTGACCTTGTTCCTTAGTTTGCTGATTTTGCTAACTTTTTGGTGAGCGATATTATGCCAGAGGGACTTAACCCTCAATAGAGAAAAATGTTCCTTTTTGATGTGTGCAAGTACTTCTAG
>JAOTQJ010173349.1:0-24755 GCA_025642045.1 Solanum sejunctum | reverse complement strand
ACGATGAATATACAACAGCCTCTTGGCAGTTGGAAATAAAATAACTTGATTGGCGATGAATATGTAATAGCCCTCTTAGCAGTTGGAAATAAAATAACCTTATTAACAATGAATATACAACAGCCTCTTGGCAGTTGGAAGTAAAATAACTTGATTGGCGATGAATATGCAATAGCCCTCTTGGCAACGAAATATAATAGCCCTCTTGGAACTTGAAGATTTACTAGCCCTCTTGCAGTGAATATGTGATGGCCTTCTTGGCAATGAATATTTAATGGCCTTCTTGGCAATGAATATGATAGCCCTCTTGGTAATGAATATGTAATGGCCTGCTTGGCAATGAATATGTAATGACCTTCTTGGCAATGAATATGAAATGGCCTTCTTGGCAATGATATGTAATGTAATGGCCCTTTTGGTAATAAGTATGTAATGGCCTTCTTGGCAATGATGGAATGATTTATGTATGATGTAATGAATGATTTATGCGTTATGAATGAATGATTTATGTATGATATAATAAATGATTTATGTATGAATAGTGAATGATTTATGCATTATGAATGAATGATTGACTGGCTTGTTACTGGGATTTTAACGAGACGACAGTTGTTCGCGTCTTGATTGTCCTCTTGAAGCAAGGCATGCAAAATTTTACTGCATCCACAGAAATTTTTTTAGTTTTAAAAGTAAACTTACCTTTGATAAATTATTGGTAACTTGAGCGACACGAAACTGCTTACGCCTCATACGTTCTCCTGTAGATAAAACCTGTAAAAACTTCCCTGCATCCACAGAAAATTTCTTAGTTTTAAAAAATAAAGTGATCTTTGAAAGATTGTTGGCAAGTTGAGCGAGACGGAACAATTCACGCCTCAGTCGTTCTCTCGCGAAAATTTTCTGCATTCACAGAAAATTTCTTAGTTTCAAAATAAATTGATCTTCGTTGAATTGCTGGGGTTTGAAGTGAGGTGGAACTATTGCATCCCAGTTGTTCTTCTGGAGATAAGACCTGCAAATATTTTCCTGCATGCACAGAAAATTTGTTAGTTTTTAAAAGGAATTGATCTTTGATCAACTGTCGGTGACTTGAGCTAGACGAAACTATTCACGTCTCAACTGCCCTCTTGTAGATAGGACTTGCAAAAATTTTCCTGCATCCACAGAAAATTTTTTAGTTTTAAAATGATCTTTGGCAAATTATTGGTAACCTGAGTGCCTCAGTTGTTCTTCTGTCAAGTCTTCTTGCATCCACAGAAAATTTTTTAGTATCAAAATAAATTAATCTTGTTACATCAGCACCTCAGCTATTTTTCTTGAAAATATCCTTGCACCTACGAAATAATTCTTAGTTGTAAAAATAAATTGAGTTTGATAAGTTGTTGGCGGCCTGAGCGCCTTAGCTATTCTTCTATCAAGTCTTCCTGCATCCACAGAAAATTTCTTAGTTCCAAGATAAATTGATCTTTGATAAATGACTTGTTACTTGAGCGCCTCAACTGTTCTCCTATGCAAGTTTTCGCCTCTGTTATTCTCTTGCAGATGCGATAGCTGCTCTCTTGTGATAATTCCCCCAAAATTTATTTCAAAAGATTTTTCCTGCATCCAAAGAAAATTTCTTAGTTTAAAATGAACTAATCTGTGTTGATTCTTCAGTTATCTGCTCCTCGCCTCGTCCTTGATAGACGATCAATGAAGTCCTGGATGTTATGCTTCAGATTTATGCAATCCTCAGTGTCATGCCCGATACCATTAGAGTGGTAAGCACATGTCCGGTCAACCCTAAGAAAACGTGAATTAGCGTCCATGTGTTTTGGAGAAATAGGCTGAATCAATGCTGCAGCTGCCAACCTTTCAAATATCTTTGTCCGACTTTTGGCGAGTGGACTGAATATCCTTGGGGGTTTTCTATCCGCGTTTGGGTGAGGAGGATTATAGTTATTTTGTGGTGCTGGAGGCGCTTGATGGTAATTGTGGTAGCTTATTGGAGGAGGAGTTTGATAATTTATAGGCACAGGGTGATATTCTGGTTAAGCATTAAAGGCGAGGGATGGACTTTGGGTAGGTTGGAAATCGATTTGAGGGGATGTGAATTTTCTAGGGTGATTCCTAAGGTCTCCTTTTGTCTTGTGCGCCGGAGACAGTTGACACATCTTCTTCCCTATTCCTTACCATCCCGGATGTTCCAACTGAAGTTGATATGTGGCCAATTTTTCCTGTCTTCAATCCATCCTCAATATATTCCCCTACCTTCACTATGTCTACAAACTTCACCCCCACAAGTAGCATCATTTTGTCATAAAATTCTGGCTCCCGTGAGCACACAAACACTTCAATAATTTCTTTTTCTGACATGGGAGGACGCACTCTTATGGCATTCTTTCTCCATCTGTAGGCATACTCTCGGTAACTCTCTGTCGACTTCTGCTTAATCTTTTCCAATGAGTAACGGCCTGGCAGATCCTCAATTTTATAGGCAAAATTTTCAACAAAGTCTTTAGCCATAGCATTTCAACTAGCCCACTAGTTTGTCTCTAGGGAGGTAAACCATTCTAGAGCCTCCCCGCTTAGGCTTCGACTGAAAAACCGCATCAGTAATGCTTCCTTTTTCCCAACGCCCACTAATTGGTCACAGTATGCCCTCAAATGGGCCAAAGGATTCCCACTCCCGCTGAAAGTATCAAACTTCGAAACTTTGAACCCCTCTAGCAAGTTCAAATCTGGTGAATGCTTGTGTCTTTATAGTCAAAACCCACAATGACTGGTGCATAGTGAAATTTTTTCATAGCTCTAGTGACCTCTTCTTCGATATCCAACTTGGTTGCTTCCCTTTTGGACTTCCCTCCTGTTTTCCTCTCCTCATAATGGTCAATGTCAGAATAAGTGGTGTGATGAAAAGGGACTTTAGGAGGAGGACTTTGCATTATAGGTGGGTTAGATTGGTTCGAGGGTTGATTTTCATTGCGAATCACCTGGGTAGCATTTGGATTATTGGGAAAGAGTGGTATCGTGGGACAAGGGTTGGAAGGTCCTACGTCGTTGATGACGGGAGGAGTTTGTATAGGGGAGATAGGGGTAGGCTGATAAGGTGAGGGCTTCTCATCGTCTAAAGCGGGAATACTAGCGGTGATAGCCAAGTTCACCAAATACTAAGCCTTTTGTTTTTCTGCTCTCATTTCTACTCTCATATCCGTAATTTATTGTATTAATTGTTGAATTAATTGGTTTTGTTGCATGGTAGCAGGATCTGTCATAGTAATCTCTGTCAAGTTTGTGTTATCATTGTGATCTGTCATTTTCTTTTTGCTGATTTTAATCAAGGAGGATTCTCTGGATCTGATGAAATAAGGATGATTGACTGACTTTTATCAACACAGATCAATTCAAAGTTACCTGTCGAACGAAAATAACTCAAAAGCAAATAAGTTAGTTTCTTCAAATTAGCAAGTAATATAAGGTAACACACATATCAATAAGCATACAATTATTGCTTTATCCGAGAGTAGACTGGCCCACGTATACAAAAGATATGATAAATGGGCAGGATTTTGCCTATGTGATTTTAGAGATGATAGATCACTTACTGTATTTTGATAATGTAAGAAAGATAAGCTTTGGGAAGATAATCTCTTGTAAAGATGGGGAAAATATGTTTTTGAAAATTTGGAGGGAATACATTTCTGAAAATCTAAAGGGAGTACGTTTCTGAAAAACTAGAGGGAAAACGCGCTTCTGAAAAGCTGGGGGAATACGCTTCTAAAAGCTGGATGGAAATATGCTTGTGAAAAGTTAGAGGGAAAACATGCTTTTGAGAAGCTAGAGGCTGCCTACGTATCTCACAAAGGAGAAATCAGACCTTACGTAGTTCGAACTTGAATATTCTCGAATTGGAAATGAAAGATTCTTTGTCAAATGAATGAGTAAACTGTTAGAAACTTGAGAGGGGATTGATTTTTGTTGAGAAACTTGAGACTCAAGAATATTTGGACAAACTTTTGATAGTACTTGAATTTTGGAACTTTGAGAGTGGAGTTTGATTGAGAAACTTGAGACTCGAACATTATTTGGACGAACTTTTGTTAGTGACTGGATTTACATGCTTAGGGAGTTTTAAAAACTTTCGAAAAAAGTGAGCTAGAATACTCCAAACAAAGCAACATAACCATGCAAATAGTTATATCAGATAAATAGATATTGCGTGCCCTAAACAGATGTGTGACCCATTTTGTGCCAAGGGTGGGCCTAACGATTTGAAGGATATATATGCAATTAGATGTTCCATTGCCCTAAAAATGTTTATACAACCCTTACAAATAAACTTAATGGGGATACATAATTTGGGAAGGGGGTACAAAATAATCAATCCCACGCAGGGGTACAGTCCTAAACTAAATCTTCCTAGAAGATTTCTTCTTTCTAGACTTCTCGACATCTCCAAACGTCTTACAAACAAACCTGCTTTGATTAACATATGTTATTAAAAATGACTCCCAACCCCCCCAGGACAAAGGTTCATCAAATAACATATACATCCTTCAAATATAAACACATAAGCATGATTGTCCATTTGGGTCGGAGGCCACTTTGGACTCAAGATGGTCTTCCGAATGGGCCCAACACGCCTAACGCGTCGGGTCGTCCTAGGCTAATGTTTAGAGATAGGGATTTAGTTTTGCTCTATCCTAGGTGTCTAAGAGTGGCTTTTGAATAGACCAGGTACCCAGGCGGACAACTTGAGTTGGAAGTTCATGACAACCATTGGATGCATCACGAACCAATAAATTATCACTTATTCCGAAAAAGATTAAGTATTTGGAGATCCAATTGCAGGCTCGCAAAACCATCCTTCCAAATATGCAAGATAAATAGAAAGTGCCATGAATGCAAATGATAGTTTAATTAAAATTTAGACAGATAAAGCCCATAAACAAATAAAGTCAAAAGTTAGTCACAGAACATAATTCAATGGTTAGAACCTAATTAAAATCCCCAGTGGAGTTGTCATTTCTATTATCATGAAAAATGTCTTTTTGAAAAGAAAATCAAAAAATCAGTTTAAGACTCAATTGATTTAAGAAAACCAATTTTTGAAATTTAAAGAAAAAATAGAGTTGTCACCTAATTTTGCAGATAATTAGGAAACCAATAAATATTTAAAAAGATCTAACAAAAAAATCTTTTTAAATCCAAAGAACGGGTTCAGGTTCACATTTCCACTTCGAGAAGGTTTTACCTACTCGAAATGGCTGCTAAATGCGGTTATCTGGCGATTAAATGATTTGACAAACTTTTGACTTGGCAAAGATTGACTGATTTTGAAAGATTTTTGACTCAACTCGAAAAGATTTGATTACACTCAACTAAACTAAAAAAACATTTGACTAAACTTGAAAAGGGTTTGACCAGAACTTGAAAAAAAGTTAGACTCTAGACTCAACTAAGTTGAAAAACAATTGACTAAACTAAAAAGTTAAATAGGTTTGAAAACTTGAACTAACATGACAAAAACATATTTTTTTCTTTTATTTTATTTCATTTTATTTTCATTTTTTAATGCAAACACTTTCTCCAAAATAAGATGAGACTAAACCAAAATAACATAAATGGTTTGACACGCTGGGAATCTAGTTAGATTAATAACCAAGCAAAATGTTAGCATCTAAATAAATAAAATACATAAACAAAAATAACGTAAGAAGAGAGTTGAAGTGGGCCTTTATCCCATTGCAACTTTTGAGTCTTATCCTTATGCTGTTGTGTATACTCATATGTAATATCTTCTTTCTCCTAGGAATTGGGCTGACTCGAAGAGAGAAAGTTGGGCCTCCATGGCCTAAGGAATGCAAAATGGTACGGAGCATTGTTCATGCAAAGAAAATAAAATTAAATATTAGTAAAGGACTCAAATTAAGAACAAGAGGGCAGATTATAAAACCAATCTGACAGCATTTAAGGAGACCAAAAGCACATTGTTAGAAAGCAAAGCATCACGAGTAGCTATGCCACAATGAGAAAGAAAACAGAGAGCAGAAAATAAGCTTTTAACATTTCTCCACAATTTGATATAACAGAGACATATATGTTCTTGCTTTTAATCAAAGAACTCAGATTTTGGGCAAAGTGTGGCAGAAATAAAAGCAGGTTACATCTAAAACATACTGGCTAGATTATATTCATATAGTGACACAAATATGACTTGAATACATGACAATACTACTTCAAAATAACTATGCTGGAACATGCTTGAATTTTAAAAAATACTAAGCGGGTCATATTTAAGCTTGAACTAAGGCAACCACAGCAATATCATGTAAATGAGCACATTCATGAACTAATGTAATCGTTCGTAACTTAATACTTGAGTTTTGAGAGATATAAAGCATTAACAAGATGCAAACGAACTTGATAACAATGTTAAATAAACTGTATTTATTAAAAAAAAGAGTTAACAGTCGACTTGAATGGTCAAATCATACTAGAAAGCAGTTAAATCAACATGATTTTAATAGCCCTCAAGACACCTACTGAAGATTGTTGAGTTATTCATCGTTCCTAAGCAGTCAATTTAGAATAATAAGAGAAGGTAAACATCCACCGAATACAGGGAGGATTAAACCAACAGAACCAACAAATAAAGAAACCAATAAAACATCAGACGCGAGGAGGGACTAGACCAATATCTGCTAATTAAACCTGAAACTAAACCAAACAGAACCAGCAGTTAAAAAAAACAGGGTACAGAAACTAGCAGACAAGGAAGGCTCAGTTTTCATGAGACCAAAACAAAACAAACATTTAGTTCACGACATATCACAGGAACAAAATGACACCTGATTCGAGCTTTTTAATAACTTATAGTAGCATCATAATAGCTTAAGATATATCTTTCAAATGATCAAAACATTCAGTTGAACAAGAAGATTTTGGTTCATGTAATAACATTAAGGATAAATAAAGAAATAAACAAATGTGAAGATATATAGATAATCTATTAAATATGAGCAGATGACAAGGAGACTAAGACGATTTTAACAAATAATAGCTCAAAACATAGGTGCCTGAAAGCGATAAGAAACTAAAATGCAGAAATGAGTTCAACATATCAGCACGAATATGCATTTTAGATTAGCGAGTCAGACTCTCAAGACTTGTCATATTCAACGACCATAACACAGTTAACAAAACGATTAACAACAAAGCCACAACTAACAACAATAGCAAACCATACTGTACCTCCAGCCAGAACAACCAACAACAATGACCACACAACCTACCTGATGATAGTAGACAGAACGAATAAGACGCAACAATGCATAATCTCAAGGCAATTTCAGCAATCAGATACAACCACAATATATGAAACTTGACATGAGAGATAGGATTAGAGTATTACATTTTTTGGGGCGGCGATACTGGGACGACGACGAGCTTGACGAAGCTCCGACACCACCAAACCTTGGTCAAAACTTTTGACTCTGAAATTATGCGTTCTAGTTTCTAAATTGACAAACAAGATTTTGACTAAGGTTTTCGATATTAAGAATGGTTGGAAAATCGACAAAACATTTTTTTCTATTTTTCAAATGGTACTGATTTTGGCCATGGACTGAAGTTTGCTCGGGTTTTCTAGGGATTTTGATGACTGTCCCTTTGCGAGTTGATGACTGTCGTCGACTGCTTATACTCCATTTTACAACTCATTTTTTTTCTTCCCCCTTCAAATGGTGAAGAACAAAATGAATTTATACTAGGAAATTAGGGCAATGGATCTACTCGACAAGGTAGCATAGGTTTTGGCATCTTTCAAGCATGCGTGAGAGACAAGGGGATAAGAACAATAGAGTGGGTCAACTTTAACAGAGGACTCGAGGTTCGGGTTATCAAGGTTTGCGACACTCATTTTGGTTCTCTGGTCTTCGCTGGTTTTGGCTCGAAGAAGAAGAATAGAGAAGGAAAGAGAAGAAAAAAATAGAGAATTGAATATAGGAGAAGGGTCTGCAGCGCTGGTTGGGGTTAGGGTTTTAGGTTTTCTGGTTTTTGAAGGGAAAATGGAACAAAAGAGAAGAAGAAGTGGGTGATAAAGGGGGACTGGGGGCGCGTGGCCCCCACGCGTGGCATTAAAGATTTTTTTTAAATAATGGTTTAAAAATTATTAAAAAAAAAACAAAACTCGATAATTAATTTGGCATCGTGGAGGATAAAAATTAGGTGTCAACAATACCGATGGATGGGGGCATCAGGGCTATCCCCAAGGGTCCTCCCCTTTGTCTCGAACTATGTGTCAGCATAGGAATAGAAACCATTACCAAAATGACTGGGTCATAAGGAATGGTTATTCATTTATGGATATGATATGCTAATAAAAATCCTTTTGAAAAGATTGGTTCATAAGGAAGGTGTCCATTCACCGAAAAGATTGGGTCGTAAGGTTCGATGTAGATCACCGTGGCAAGTAGTCTTCTCCTACCAATGGGAGGTATTTATCGGACTAATTTATGTTATAGCTTACATGATTTGACTTGTCAGTTATAGTTTCATCCCTGTTATATATATGAGAATCTTTGCATAACACGCATCATGGACTTCATGGCATATTGCTATATTAACCTCCTTATATATGTATATCTCTGCTATATTATGTGCCCTTGACACCTAACATCGGATGTAGGTTTTGGTAAATCATATGCATTGCATCCTGCATACTTAGTACATTCAAATATACTAACATATACTTTCAGCTACATGATTTCACCATGATGGACAGAGGATCCTATCCATCCACTGTACGTCGAGTTCGAATTCCAAGTTGTACTTCTTGTGGTGAGTCCTATCTTTCAATAAACTACCATTCCTTACACTTATGGTATTTTTATCTATTTTACTTATTTTGAAGGTAAGCTCGGGGTATGTCTTGGCCCCCCACCTATCTTATATTTGAGGCATTGTTGGACATCATGTACACTCTTTACGTTATATGCTAAGTATTGTATTTGAAAATCTTGCTCGTGACTACTTATAGATTATGTTGTTATGAAATGATTCTACATTTTGTGCCTAAAGATCCTAAGTTCTGAATTGTCCCCATAGAGTGAGTCATACTTACCCACCGCTTAGTCTTTCAGTGCTACGTGTTATGTGATTCCATGCTAATCTATTTTCCTATGATATCCCCATAGTGTGAGTCCTACTTTTCTATCCCTTAGAATTATATATTCACTATTTATATATGATTCTAAACCGATGATGTGGATATGGATACTTTGAGGCTTATTTGGGAACTCTCAAAGCAATTAATTCCACTATTCCACTTATTAATGAAACTATTCCACTTTTGAAAAGTTCCTATTCGCCATGTCACTCCTAGATCCTAGGTTTGGGTCATGACAAAGATGGTATGAAAGCACTAGGTTTGTAAATAATCCTCAGAGTCTAACATGTCACGTTAAGTAAAATCCTATTCATGGGTGTGAAGTGCACTATGCCTATGAGTGGGAGGCTATCATGACGTTCTAGGAATTATCTCACTTCTTCATGTCTTATGTCATGCTATAAATCATATGTTTGGTTTCCTTGTCTTAATGGTATCCTTGCTCCGTTACAAAAGATGCCTCGACAAAGATCTCCCGGGCTGACTCCGACTAATGAGGGTCAAGCACCACAAAGGCCTATGGAAAAGCCTATCCCTAATAGTGAATTCGGTATGACCTTTGCTATGCTTGCCTAGGTGGTGACTTCTCAAGCTAAGTAGGCTAATCTTCCCCTGGATCCCACTCCAGCTTCTAGGGTGAGCGATTTCACCCGGATGAATCCTCCGGAGTTCTTTGGGTCAAAGGTTGTTGAGGATGCTCAGGAGTTCATGGACGAGCTCACCAAGGTGCCAAATGTTGTAAGTGTCACTTCTGAGAGGAAATCTAAAATTGTCTTCCTATCAATTGAAGGATATGCCTCAAGTATGGTACACTTAATGGTCGATGGAGAGGGTTTTGGTAATGCTATTAATTAGGAGGAGTTCAAGCTTGTCTTCCTGGACCGTTTATCCCCACTTAAGCTTAGGGAAGCCAAGATGATTGAATTTATCAACCTCAAGCAAGGGGATATAAGTGTGAGCGACTATGCCCTCAAGTTCACTAAGCTCTCCAAGTATGCTCCGACACTTGTGGCTGCTCCTCGTACAAGAATGCACAGGTTCATTTCTGGTATCTCTGACTTGCTTGTGAAAAAATGCTTGTACAGCCATGCTTATACAATATATGAATATCTCTAGACTCATGGTTTATGTGGATCAAATTGAAGGTGAGAAACTCAAGGAGATGAGAGTGCATAATCCTAAGAGGGCCTATTTTGATGGTGGATTCTCTGGCTCTCGGGGTGGTGGTTTTAGTCACTTCTAATAGGGTTAAGGTTCCAGAGCTCAAGGTGCTAATGCTAAAGTACCTCCTTCTATGGCACCAGTTGACGTTGGACCATCATATCCTTGATGTGACAAGCATGGAAGGAACTACATTGGTACTTGTTGGAAGAAGTTTATGGGTGTGGTGACAAGGACCTCAAGGTTGCTGATTGTCCTAAGAATGATCACAGAATTCAAGGACAAGTGTCTCAAGGTGATCAAGGTCAACAAAGAGCTTCCCAAGGAGTTGCACCAAGAAACAATAGGTTTTATGCTCTTCATGCACATCAGGAAGTTGAGAAAGCTCCAGATATTGTAACTGGTATATTAAAAATCTTTGATTTTGATGTTTATGATTTGCTTGATCTAGGTGCAAATTTTTCTTTTGTGACTCCTCTGTTGGTTATTAAGTTTAGTTTGAGTACCAAAATTTTGAAGGACCCCTATTTTAGTTTATACTCCCATGGGTGAATATGTTGTTGCTCATAGGGTTTATCGGGGTTGTCCTATTTTTGTATTGCATAAAGTCTTTCTATGTGATCTTGTGGAACTTGAGTTGATTGACTTGATTCTCAGGATGGATTGTTTGCATCCATCATATGCCTCTATAGATTGTAGAACTCAGAAGGTCCAGTTCCAACTTCCAAGTGAGCCTATTCTTGAATGGAAGGGTAGCGACTCTGCTATTAAAGGTCAATTTATTTCCTACCTTAGGGCTCGTAATATTATCTCCAAGGGGTGTATTTATCACATTATAAGGGTCAAGGATATAGGGTCCGAGTCACCTACTATGGAATTGGTTTTGGTGGTGAATGAGTTTTAGAATGTTTTGCTCGAAGACTTGCCCGGTAATCCTACCAAAAGAGAATAGACTTTGGCATAAATCTTCTCCTAGATACTCAACCTATCTTTGTCCCTTTTTATCGTATGGTTCTGGCTGAATTTAAGGAGTTGAAAGATCAGTTGAGAGATTTGTTAGAGAAAGGTTTAATCAGGCCAAGTATATCTCTGTGGGGTGCTCTAGTATTATTTATAAGAAAGAAAGATGGATCTCTTTGAATATGCATTGATTATGGACAATTGAATAAGGTAAACCGTCAAGAATAAGTTTTGTTGCCTAGGATCGACGACTTGTTTGACTAACTTCAAGGTGCTACCCATTTCTTAGAGATTGATCTCCATTCTAGTTATCATCAGTTAAAGGTTATAGAGTGTTATATTCCCAAGATGACTTTTCTGACTAGATATGGGGATTTTGAGTTTGTGGTGATATCATTTCGTTTAACTAATGCTCCAGTTGTGTTTATGGATCTTATGAATTAGGTGTTCAAGTCATTCCTTGATAGTTTCATGGTTGTCTTTGTTGATGATATTCTCATTTATTCCGGAAGTGAGCTAGATCATATAGATCACTTAAGGTTGGTTCTTCAGACCTTGAGAGAGAAGAAATTGTATGCCAAGTTTAGCAAATGTGAGTTTTGGTTGAGTGAAGTGGTTTTTCTTGGTCACGTGGTGTCCAATGATGGTATTAAGGTTGACTAGAAGAAGACTGAGGCTGTGAAGAATTGGCTTAGACCATTGACTCCTTTGGATATTCTGAGTTTTCTTGGGTTGGCTGTCTATTACAAGAGGTTTGTTGAAGCGTTTTCATCTATTGCATCTCCATTGACTAAATTGACCCAAAAGAAAGTTAAATTTGTGTGGTCGGATATATATGAGAAGATTTTTCAAACTTTGAAGGATTGACTTATATCGGCTCCCGTATTGACCTTACCAAATGGTTTGGATGGGTCTATGATATATTGTGATGCCTCTCGGATTGGGTTAGATTGTGTACTCATATAATATGGAAGGGTAATAGCATGTGCATCAACAAAATTAAAAGTGCATGAGCGTAATTACCTGACTCATGATCTTGAGCTAGCAGAGGTGGTATTTGCTTTAAAATTTTGGAGACATTATTTATATAGAGTGCATGTTGATTTTTTCACAGATTGTCTACTCTGGTATCAAGATTGGTTATGTGTTTTGGATGTGGATGACCTTAGGAAGGTGATCTTGAGTGAGGCCCATAACTCTCATTATTCTATTCACCCGAGATCTACTAAGATGTATCGAGATTTGAGGGAGGTGTATTAGTGGCACAGTATGAAGAAAGATATGGCCAAGTTTGTATTTGAAAGCCCAAACTATCAATAAGTGAAGGTAACGCACCAAAGTCTCGGCAGGTTGTCTCAAGACATTGATATTCCTACTTAGAAGTAGGAAGTTGTGAACATGGACTTTGTGGTTAGTTTGCCTCAGACCCAAAGGCAAATTTACTCAATTTGGGTTAGCATTGACAGGATGACTAAGTCGGCTCATTTCTAATTGATCAAGACCATGTTTGGTATGGAATATTATGCAAGGTTATATATTCAAGAGTTGGTAAGGTTGCATGGTTAGCCTAGGTCTATCATATTGGATTATGGTACCTAATGTACTTCTTACTTTTGGAGGTCATTTTAAAGGGGACTTGGTACTAAGGTCAAGTTGAGCACCGCCTTTAATCCTCAAATTGATGAGCAAGCCGAGAGGACAATTCAAACCATGGAGGATATGTTGAGAGCTTGTGTGTTGGAATTCAAAGGAAATTGGTATGACCACCTTTCACTTATTGAGTTTTCTTATAATAATAGTTTTTATGCTAGCATTGGTATGGCAACGTTTGAGGCCTTGTATGGTAGGAGATGTAGGTCTCTGGTAGGGTGGTTTGACTTGGAGATATAGCCTTAATTGGCCCGAATTTGGTGTTGGAAGCTATGGAGAAGGTAAAGTTGATTAGGGAGAAGTTGAAGACGGCTCAAAGTTGCTAAAAGTCCTATTTGAATGTAAGGAAGAGGGACCTTGAGTTTCATGTTGGGGATTGGGTATATGTAAAAGTTTCATATATGAAGGGTGTGATGCGTTTTGGTAAGAAGGGTAAGCTAAGTCCCCGGTATATAGGCCCTTATGAGATTATGGAGCGAAGTAGAAATGAGACTTATAGGTTGGAGTTGCCTCTAAATTTGAGCTCTATTCACCATCTTTCATATTTCTATGTTGAGAAAGTTGGTTGAGTATCCTAGTACTATTATGCCCTTGGAAGGTGTTGAGGTCGAAGAAAATTTGTCTCATAAGGAAGTTCTGGTAGAAATTTTGGATTGGTAAGTAAAGCAGATTCATAATAAGGATGTGGCTTCGATTAAGGTGTTTTGGAGGAATCAACATGTGGAGAGTGTTACATGGGAGGTGGAGCTGGACATGATGAAGTGATACCCCTACCTTTTAAAATCTACTCAAGCCTAAGGTATTAGGTTCTTCCTTCTCCAAGTGGTCCTAATCCTTTCACTCTTGAGTCTCATGTGCTTACATGTGCATTAAAATAATTTTATGATGTTTTGAATGATTTGAATATATTTTGGCATGAGTTTTAATGACGTTATGATTTTCAAATGATGAACTATGCATTGTATCTTGTGTTTGGAAGTTTCATGATTTAAGTCAAGCCTTTCAAGCCTTATTCTTGCACATTCGAGAATGAATATTCCCAAGGAGGAAATGATGTAATAACCCAAACATTGTATGACTTCATTGGATCTTGAAATATGTCATTTTTTGGAAAAACGTAGACCAACTATTAGCTCAAGGGAGACTACACAGTCTGTGTGAGGTCACGCGGCCCATGTGGCCTCCAATGATGTTATACTTGACTTAATTTTAGGTTCGTGGCCTTGGCGTGGAGTTTCAAACTAAGGCACAACATACTTGGACCCTACACGGGTCGTATGACCTTCCGAATCGTGTGGAGCGCCGTGTGAATATCCTTGATCTTGGAATACCAATTTTGGGTTCAAGTGTGGTAACACGGCCACCTTCACCGGCCGTGTGAAGGCTCACTGGCTATATAGCCAATCATATAGCATTCGAAATGAAAATTTTTTTAGTATGAAATCACCATCTCATAACATGTTGTGAAATATTTTTCCAAGTATGGTGATACGGGCAACTACATGACCCGTATAGCTTCACATGGGCCGTGTAGCCCTTCCGTGTGGGTGATTTTCCGTCAAAAAATTCTAAGTGTTGGGTTATGGTTTTGAACTTTCATCAAGAGGAAAAATTGTCTAAGTGAGGGTTCACGGGTTGGTACACGGATGGTATAGTGCCACACAACCCGTTACTTCTCTTTGAGGTGGTGACGTGAAATTTTTCTATTCGTTTCATTAATGGCATTTTCGTGAATTCAGTTTATCCTAATGATCTTTTTGGACTTCCAATTTTTATCTAAAGACTTCCTAATGACCTAAACTCTACTCCTAAGATTCGAAATTCACTCCTCACGCTTCTAAACTCTCTCAAAACTCCTCTCAAGAACTCTTGTGGATTTTGAACTTGGGAATCAAGACAAAGTCAACTTTTCTTTAAATTTCTCTTGGAACTTCCTCATTGGGTCAAGGTATGAGGGTTTGATCCTCAATTCCTTTCAATCAAGGAGACCTAAACTATTTTTTCAAGTAAGTTTTATGAATTCTTATCTTATTTTAAATTGGAGTTTTAAATATTGTGATTCATTAAATTTAAGTGATGTATGGGTTATATTATATATTGATTTTAAGTTGATTTAAGCTATATTATGATGATTTACAATGAATTTATGAAGATATGAATGTGCATGTCCCCTTCCAAGATTGATTTATGCATGAATAGTCTATATTATATTTTTAAATATAAATTTTACCTATGTTTTATTTGAATCTTATAATGCATTGTTGAGTTTAGTTTGAATCCATATTACTCATGCCAATCTCACATCATTCATAGCATATGCATTCATGTTTATGAGATTTCATGGAAATATTAAAGTGAGTTAAGCCCAACTATGTTTTATGAAATGATTTTGATAAGATTATGATTATGACAAGAATGTGATCACATAAATGTCTGTTGTTAATGGCTCTTTGAGCATATAGGTGCTTGAACCATATTGTCATGAGCATAAGCTATTCCTATGCATGAGTAGCATAACTACGAATTATGGTTTGGCTTTTGAGCCTAAATGTGCATTGGAAGGATTTGTAATGACTATGGCCTCTTTTGAAATCATATATATGCATAAGTATTCTCGTGGGATGTTTTCACTTAGCATTGATGGATTAGGGGCATCAGGTCTATCCCTAAGGGTCCTCTCCCTTTCCTCAAACTATGTGTCAGCATAGGAATAAAAGCCATTACTGAAAAGACCAGGTCGTAAAGAATGATTATTTATTTATTGATATGATATGCTAATAAAAATCCTTCTGAAAAGACTTGGTCATACAGAAGGTATCCATCCACCAAAAAGACAATTAGTAAGGTGCGATGTAGATTACCGTGGCAAGTAATCTTCTTCTACCGATGAGAGGTATTTATCGGTCTAATTTATGTTATACCTCACATGAATTTGATGTATCGGTTATAGCCTTATCTGCGCATATATATATATATATATATATATGAGCATTTTTGCATGTCACTTATCATGGACTTCATGGCATATTGTTATATATACCTCCTTCATATGTATATCTCTTCTATATTATATGCCCTTGCCACCTAAAATCAAATGCAGGTTTTGGTAAATCATATGCATTGTATCCCGTACACTTAGTATATTCAGACGTACTAATGGATATTTTCACCTACATAATTTCACCATATAGGGATCGAGGAGCCCATTCATCCATCTTACGACGTCTAGTTCGAATTCTAAGTTGTACTTGTCATAGTGAGTCCTATCTTCCAAGGACAAACCATCGTTCTTTCTACCTATGGTATTTTTATCTACTTTACTTACTTTGAGGATGAGCCTGGGGTATGTGTTGTCCACTGACCTATCTTATATTAGAGGCATTGTTGGATATCTTGTACACTCTTTACGTTATATGCTAAGGGTTGTATTTAGAAATCTTACCATGACTACTTATAGGTTATGTTGATATGAAATGATTCTGTGTTTTGTGCCTAAATATTCTAAGTCCCAAATTGCTCCATAGAGTGAGTCATACTTACTCGCCTCTTAGTCTTTATTTGTTACGTGTTATATGATTCCATGCTAATCCCTTTCCCTGTGATATCCTAAAAGCATGAGCCATACTTTTCTATGTGTTTACTATTTGTATACGCTTTTGAAATGATGATGTGGATATGGATACTTTGAGGCTTGTTTGGAAATAGAGTTTTCATTCACCATATCACTCCTAGACCCTAGGTTCGGGTCTTGACACTCAATCACATTATAACGGCCTCTGTCCAGCAAGGGTGTGGTTCCTGCTGCCATGGCAAGATGGGCTAGTTAGATTTGAAGGAAAAAAGAATGGGTTTTCTCATTTATTCTCTTACATACTTGTAACTCCCCAAAACCCTCTCAATTACTTTGCCTCAGATGTCAAATCTAAGGTTAATCCTTCCCTTTACTCTAGTTACTTCATTTTTACTAAACAATCATTGTATGTTGTAAATCATTAGAGTAGAATATCCTAGGGATAGTTTTTCAAAAAAATTAGAATAGGTCACTTGATGTCTAAGCAATAATGCAACAAAGATGCTTTCCTTACATCTACAATGTCTCCAGAATGCAAATAGAATAAGAATTATGGAAAAATCAGACCCCAAAGACGTCAAAAAGGTTGAAGGAGGTGAATAGTATTCTTGACTAGCTAGTTAGATTTAGGTATCATTTAGGAGTTGAAATGTTAGATTCTTTGCATATTTAGGTACAATGGCACTTCAGGCACACTGATATAACAAAATTTTATGAAAAATAGAGTTTTTAGTGGATGGGGTGCCATGAGTGTACCCAAAGCATTCCAGGAGCAATGAAGACCACTATGGAGGCCTTGTTCTCGCTATGGCAACCCACCCAATGGCGAGATCATGATGCCATGGTGGGAGGCTACAAAATAATGGCCTACCAACCACTTAAGCTAGAGAATTCTTCCCTTCCCATGCATGTGATAATTTATTGCGCTAAGTTCTAGCACATGTTCTATGGATTACATGTTTAAGGATAACAATAACTGAAATTAATAAAGTTGACATCTCTTTTCCTCTATTCATGGACAATTACAATTGAGAGAGATACCATAACCATAGATGAATAATTTCTTTGTGAGAGAGACTTATATATGCTAGGGTTAGAGGAGAAAGCCCTGGCCATTTACGCTAGACTGAAAGAGTTTATATGGGGACCGTTAACAAAGGCTCCCCAGGTGCTTACTTAGGATGCTGGGGAAGTTCTATGTTATCCTCCCTAGTGTGTGTTGGGATGATTATCACCCTTCCACTCACATCTATAGGGTCATTATCCCCATGAACTCTGTATTCATCAATGTAGTATTTGAGGTATCAAAGGGTTTTTAGATCGATTTCTATTCCAAATTAAGGGAGATGGACCTAATATGGCTGTGGGGTACTTAGAGGATGAGGGATCTAGAGGTCGGGTTCACTAGGCCACCACAAAGGTCATCACCAAAACCTATTGGTCTGCTAACACAAAGAAGTGGCTAAATCTTGTGGCCAGAAGCATTCATCTACTGAACAATCAGACAGACGTGACCTATTCGCGAGCCCTGGTAATAGCTTATGCCATTCTAGGGATTGAGGTGAATATGGAGACACAAATAATGTCTGAGTGAAAGATGTTCTATCAAGGAAATAAAATGGTATTCTTCCTACTATAGCTGATCAAGGTAATATGCAAGGTGGCGGGGATGCCACTTATAGACTTTGGAGATGTACTCCATGTGGATCCCCCCTTTCATCCCTTTTTGATCGGGTAAGGCTCCACCACATGAAGTAAGAGAAGGAAGATAGGTGAAGTAAAGAGTAGTAGAACACCAACAAAGGAGGCTAGTGAGGAGGAGGAAGAGGAGCATACCCGCCCTTCCCAATCACAGCATCTTCTCTCCGGTGATCTCATGGAGGAGGCTTGGCTATAGTGAAGAAGGTGGTGGAAGGTTGTTCTGCTGAGCCTTCGGCCTTATATCCACTGTCCAATACATTGATATGCTTCAGTACTAGCTAAGGTGGAAGAACAAATAAGCACATTGTAAGGGACTATTTGATGGTATGAATGTGGAAGACTATCAAATTCATCTTTCGGTGTTGGCCCCAACAAGAGATCCCTACCCTGAGCAAAGAGGTCTTCAATGAGTTCCCTTCCTAAGTGAATTACGTACAGGTGAGAGAGCCCTAAAAGATCTCTCCTCGAATTCAGATTAGGACATTCCCTCCTTTTTATTTAGCGGATTGGTTCTTACCCCTATGGGCTTGTATTGGAAAATATTTTTTATATCTTGCTTTTTTATTTCTACTATTTTTACGAATAGATAAATTTGAATTTCTAGTTTTCTTACATGACATAAATGTTAGGTATTTGTAATCAAAAATTTATAGCTGAATTTTAGCTCTAGGCACTAAAAGAAAACATTTAACTGACTTAGTACAACGTAACAAAAATAGAAGAAAATAGGAGAAGGTGTGTTGAGGTTATGCCACGCCATATCTCACTATGGCGGGAGGATTCCAGCCATGGGAAGGTCACTATGGCAGAATCCTTCTGCTATGGCCAGCAAATGAACAACCCTGTGAACCCACTTTTCAGATTTTTCCTTCCTAGATCTAGTGTCACAAATTAGCCTAATATTAGTTTCCCTAATTAAATCAAGTGAAATCAAACCCAGTCAGATACCAGTATCAAAAATTTTGCTATCTTCACCTGACAACATGCACATCTTAAGAGTATGCTTATTGAACACATTAGAGTTACATTAGGCCTATTGTCCATCCACGAAATCAAAGGATCTCAAAGTTTGTCTTAGGTAATTTCAACTCTTTTGACACATACAATTTTCACAGAGGTAGCAAATCAGGCAAAAAAATTATACAGATAAACACTTATCAAGGCAATACCAGCACATAATCATATCTTCTCATTCCGGTAAAATTGACTTCACACTTTAATAGTTTACATATGATGTACTAGGTACATATTCACATACACGCTATCTTAGACAATAAAGTCAAATTTTAATTGGTTAAGTCATTTTGTGGGTGATCTTTATTCAATTATCCTTGTGTTTACACAATTTTCAAGGCCAGATACCAATTGGAACCTTCTTGGTTACAACTTTCCTTGCTTGTGTTTTCTTAGCTGCGCCGACTTCTAGTTGCTTTTGTTAAAATACTAATTGGACTTAACCAATAACACAAGTGACAAATCACACAAAGATGTGAAAAACAGAATGATTTCTTAGAATGTTTCATAACTTCCCCTAGATTAGACATGGATGCAACACCAACAATCCGTAGGAGTCTATTCCATATTTGCTCTTGTACTGGGAGACTTATAACCTAGGTTCTGATATCAACATATCATGATCCAACCCACCAGGCTGAATAGGCACCTACTCTAACACCTAGAGAAGAGAATCCTAAATTTTCAACCAATAAATCATGCAGAAGATAAAAGAAAACATAAGAATAAAAAGGATCCCAAAAATTTTGAGTACAAAGTTAAAATTTTACCCTTAAAAACCTTTCAAAAGACAATAAATGCCCTAATGATTCTAGTCTAGACAAGTGTAAGAGCTTTAAGATTACAATACAAAATAACTAATGACACGATTCACACTATGAAAAAGAAAGAATATAAGTTACTGGAGAACGTCATCGTCTTCATCTAGGAAACATCATTGATCCTATAATCAGACTACACCAAAAAGGTATAGCAAGAGTAGTATCAGTACACATAATATATACAGGTAGATATTATTGGTGAACTCTATACCTACCATACCATATAAGTAATCAACTAGACAAGACATGCTTTGGCAAACCCCAAATGAATTCTCAAACTATTAACATTACTAACTCGAGCCTAGTCAACCTTCTATTTTATTTAATCATTATCAACCATACCTGGTCTAGGACATTCAGTAACTCCTTTAAGATAAGACAAATTTTGGCAACTTAAGGCCTCTTCCTATCCTACCCATTTCGTCCCACCATCGTAGGTTTTATCTAGCTATAGTGTGATCGCCATAGTGGGATTCTGCCTGCCAGGACGTCCAAAGTAACTCAATATTTTTCTTCCACAGCCTCATTAACACACCAAGCAACTAGACATCCATATATCTGACTTTAAGTCATCAAGTCCCAACCCAACAACCCTTCAACTATTTTGCACTTGGTCACATAAAAAGCAATGGATATCCTCTTAGTTTAATAGTAATTCATCAGTAGTGTCAGCAATTGATGCAAAATCAGAGTGTCCAAGCTCCTAGATACTACCATCTCTTATAGTAGTGGAACTTGGCATATTATCAAGAGTTTAAATTGGAATAGTACTAAGAGTTCCATTGAAAGTCAAGTAATCAGCATTAGATCTTGATCTATTTGTCAGAGGTATAACGAGAAATGATAAATTATTTGATAGAGTGACTAATTGATACAAAATACATGTCAATGTACATATGCAGATATAACTTTGGAAATGAAATTTCTGCTTCTTTCTAGTTTAAAAAAAGCTACAACATACAGAAAAGATACATATATAAGCTAAGAGAGAAAACAAAGAAAAATCATAAATACAACCAGAAAGAATTATACTAATCTAAGGTGAGTAAAAACACATAGAAGTGGAAGAAAAGAGAACTTAACTTATGCACTTGGTTATACAAGACCTAGTGGCACTATTAGTATGGGTAAAATAGTAAAAAATAATATCAAAAAAGAGCTTATATAAGCTTTTGTTGTGTGGTATTAAGAAATTGATTTCAAACTCTTCCACGATAAAGGCTAATAAATGCATAACTATCAGGAGAACCTAAATTTTTTTCACTATGTATGCGTTCATCACTAAAAAGGTCAACATTTCCTATTTGAATGGCCTCAAAATTTGTCTTGTTGTCTCAAATGAGTGTGCAATTCTTTCTATTTCAAAATTCATGACTAATAGTGTTTGGATTTTAAATACATAGATTCTACTATTAAAAAAATACTAAAAGAATAGTCAATTCCATATGGTTATAAATAATTAAGTCAACCTTTCCAAAAGGGAGAAGTTTATAAAACAGTTCTAAAGTTACAATTTCATTCAGCAGAATTTCTAAATTTTGCTATAGAGTTTTTATATTTCACAACGATTATAAGTACATATCTAGAGTTCCTTGTACTTGTGGAGTCCAGCCCCATAAATGTCAAGAAGCAATATTCAACAAAAGTTGTAAAGTTTTTTTATTTTCAAATAGATCATACCAAAATGCGGCAAAGCTTAAATCTTTGTACTTTCACTAATGACATAAATTAGACTACTCCTTTCTATGTAAAAGGAGTCTTTTAGCTCCATATTTTAACATACCAAGACACAAATCCAAGAGAAAGAAAATACATTGAGTATTTTTTCTGTGAGGTATACCATAGATTATATAAGAAAAATAGTTTGTGAATGAAAATAGAGTATGAGTAATATCTTAACAAGGTAAAAAATCAAAAGAGAGTATTTATTTTGTGTGTGTAGAAGTCCTTTTTGAGTATCATACTCATCCCTACACAATATGAAATTCCTTATTATAGTGATATTAATTGCTCCTTTTTACCCGTGTGATTTTTTCCCTTAATTAAAAGGGTTTCACATATTATTTTTGGTGTCATTATTTTTCTCATTTTTACTTCTATTATTTTGACCATATATATTTTGTGTTTGTCCATTTTATCCCAACAAATTAGTATCAGAGCTTTGGTTTAGAATAGCAATATATTTGGAAGAGAACAATGAAAGCTAACACTAGTAGAATGGTTACTTTTAATGACACTAATTATGTCATTTTGAAGGGAAAAATGAAAGGTTTGTTTTATATTAAGAATTTCTATCAACCAGTCTTTACCACTGTAAATCCTGAAAATAAAATATGAAGAGTGGAATTTGTTACATAGACAGGTCTGTGAATTTATTAGACAGTAGATTAATGATAATGTGTTGGACCATAGCAGCAGGATTTAAGTCCTTGGGGATGGAAGTGTAACAAAATTTCCTTGTACAATTAATCATAAACTCATTACCGTTTGAGTATGGCCCTTTCTAGATGAACTGCAACACTATGAAAAACAAATGAAATGTGCATGAATAGCATGGAATGTTGGTTCAAGAGGAAATAAGGCTCAAGAATCAAGGAATCTACTCTATCAACTATGTAAGTCATCAAGGAATTGGAAAAAAAGAAGCATGTTAAAGGAAAACAGAAATAACTTAATGTTAATGAGTCATCATCTCAAGTACATAAGAAGGACATAAGGATAATAAGTGTCATTTCTGTGAAAAACTTGGACATTTTCAGAAAGATTGCCTGAAACGTAACATATGGTTTGAGAAGAAAGATAGGACTGTGCTTTTACATGTCCCGAATCAAACTTAATCGAAGTTTCTTATAACACTTGGTGGATTGACTCTGATTGTATTGTTCATATTTCTAATAAGATGCAGGGATTCCTTACAACACAGATCATAAACCAGAATGAAAGATTTGTGTACATACAAAATAGAGTGAAAGCTCCAATTGAAGCTGTTGGGACTTAAAGGTTTGATTCTCGATACTGGATATTACTTAGATTTGTTAAAAATTTATAATGTAGCTTCTCGAGAAGTTTAGCTTCTTTGTCTAAGTTAGATAAGACCGGATGTTGTTTTATGTTAAATATATTTGGTAGGTATTTTTGAAATGTATATTTGAAAGGTAAATATTTTGTTTATATTTTTGAAATATATATTTGGAAGGTAGATATAGTTGGGCAGAGCTTTTTAAAATTCACGCAAAATCACACAGGGTCCTTCATCATATCATCCCTCCTAAAACCAAGCTTCCTCCCCCTTCTACTGATGAAACGAAAGACCTTTGGTCGACCTTGGATGCCACGGTTCTATCGTGGATTTATTCTACAATTTCTAGGGACCTATTGCAAACCATAATCGAGCCCGATGCCACAGCCATGGAAGCTTGAGATAGATTCCGTGATATATTCCAAGACAATAAACATTCCTATGTCGTTGCTCTAGAATAAGAGTTCTCTTCTACTGCTATGGAGGACTTTTCAAATGCTTCTACATACCGCCAACGTCTTAAATCCCTTGTGGATCAATTAAAAAACATTTGAACTCCGATATCTAATAGTCGTATGGTTTTGAAAATGGTCTGTGGACTTACCAAGCCTTATCATAGTGTAGTCACTTTAATTAGACAGAGTAATCCTCTACCCCCTTTCTATAAGGATCGGTCAATGTTAATCTTAGAGGAGGCTAGCATGGCCAAGGAGGTAGCCATGGAATCCGCCTTGATGTCCACGGCGCATGACGATGGTTCGGGTACTTCTGAGAAATCAGGTGGTTCAAAAAAGAAACACAGTGATGGTTCAAACTCTGGTGGCCGGAAAAAGAGTGGTAGTCGGAAAATTACTAGTGGTGGTCACGGCAACTCAGGCTCCGGTGGTGGAAAAGGTGATCAGATGGGTGGATACTCTGGCTAGGGTGGACAGTCGGCACAACCCCCACAATGATAGCAGTACCTTTGGAGGTGGCCTTGGCCCGTACCTCCCTACCCTTATCCCACTCAAGGGTGGGCTAGGCCGCCTCCCATAAGGCAGGTCGGATTATTGGGCCCATGGCCACAACAGCAACAGGCTTTCGTGCAGCAGGCTTCTCCTCCTCTTTTTTGGCAGTCTGATTCATACATTCCCACAGACATTGAAGCCGCAATGCACACTATGTCTTTGCAGCAACCTGATTAGGCTTAGTACATGGACACCGATGCAACGTCTCATATGACTTCCTTTATCGGTAATCTCTCGTCTTATTTTAATTTAAGCAATCATCCTATTCATAATATTGTTATTGGTAATGGTCACACTATTCCAATTCTTAGCTATGGTCAATCTAATCTTTCTTCCTCGTGTCAATCCCTTTCCTTGAAAAATGTTCTACATGCTCCCAAATTGATCAAAAATCTTATTTCTGTTAGAAAATTTACTACTGATAATTCTGTGTCAGTTGAATTTGATCCTTTTGGGTTTCTGTGAAGGATTATCAGACGGGGAGGCCAATAATGAGATATAATAGCCGAAGTGACCTTTATCCCTATTCAGCTTCTCACACCAGTCAAGCTATTCCTTCAACTTTTGCTATCGTTACTCCTTAGCTATGGCATGATTGGTTGGGTCATCCGGGGTCTTCTATTTTTGATGTGCTTAGGAAGAATAAAAGCATTGATTGTATTAAACATTCTAGCTCTAGTATTTGTGGTTCATGTGTACTTGG
>JAOTQJ010173309.1:0-24761 GCA_025642045.1 Solanum sejunctum | reverse complement strand
GTATGGGAATTTTCAAGCTCAAGCTAGGTTCACTTTCAAGCCTTCAATTCAAGCTTACTTATGTCACTTACGGCCATAATGGGTCTCCTACATCAAGCCAAGTTTAAAGGATTTTCGTCGGCTAAGTTTTTCAGAAGTACCCATAGAAGGGTCAACTTTAAATAGGCTATCTCTTAGCACAAAATAAACTGGATGGGCCACGATATGCCAAACTAAAGATCTTTGAATTAGCTTTCTAATACATTTGATTTTTACCACATTTGGACTTCAGATAAACAAGTTATGCCCTTTGAATAAAATTTGTCTGGGCTAGACGAGAGGCTTCATCACTTCGGAAAGGCTTCACAACCCGTGAAGTTGGGCATTAAAAGCTCCAAAAAAAATTAAAGGGACACTTTTATTGAGATATTTTTGATATTTTTACCCATCCCCAATGCTTTTTAAGATCTTTAAATCCCCCTTTACATTCCTAAACCTCTTTTACACAAATTCAAAACCCTCATTCAATGCTAACCCTTAGTTTTAAAAATCAAATTCTCTCAAGTCTCCTCTCAAGAATTCTTGTGGATTTAAACTTGGAAATCAAGGCAAATTCAATTCTTCTTAAAATTTCTTCCTAGAATTCCTTCATTAACTAAGGTGTGTGGGTTTGATCTTTGGTTCCTTTCAACTAAAGATACCCAAAACTTTTCTAGCACTTTTCATGAATTTTTACTCACTTTAAAGTTGGGTTTTCGATTGTCATGTTTATTAAATTAAACTAATTCATGGGTAGTACTTATTTGGTGATTTTGTAAGTTGATCTAAACTATTATGTGATGACTTACATTGAATTTTTGAGGTTATGAATATGCGTGTCCCTTTTTAAGACTTGTTTATGCATGGATGATTATATTATGGTTTTATATGTGGATTTAATTATGTGTTCACTTGAATTTCATATTATATTGTTGATTTTAGATTTAATTTTAATACCTATGTTATCCTCACATCATTCATGGCATATACATTCATGGATATGAGATATTTATGGAAATTATGAAGTGGGTTAAGCCCAATTATGCTTTATGATATGATTTTGATAAGATACTAATTATGACAAGAATGTGATTACATGCATGTCTATGATTATGGCTCTTTGGGCATTTTTGGTGCATGCACCATCTTGTATATGAATGGGTTATTCCTATGTATGAGTATTATGACTATGAATATATGAATTTTGGCATTTGACCTTAAGTATGAATTATTATGAATGGTGTTTGGCCTTTAAATCCTAAGAATGCATTGAAATGGTTTTGAAAATAACTATTGTCTCTTTTGAAAGCATGTGTGTGTGTCTGTGTGTGTGTGTGTGTGTATAGAGATAGATAGATAGATAGATAGATAGATAGATTCTTGTGGGATGACGACTTAGTACCGATGTATTACTGGCGTTAGATCTATCCCAAAGGATTGCTGGTGTTAGATCTATCCCAAAGGATTCTTGTAGGATGACGACTTAGATAGATCCTTGAACTTTGTGACTAGCATAGGTTTCTTTCTGAAATGGGTGTTGTTCTTGTAAGGAAAGATGCCTCCAAAGTGGGTGTTGTTCCCATAAGGAGAAGATATAATATGATATGATGTGATATGCTATATGTGAAAATCTTATTCGATATGGGTGTTGTTCCCGTAAGGAAGGTTACTTTATACGAAATGGGTGTTGCTCTCGTAAGGTGAGTATGGTTTATATTTGGCAGGTATACCAGCTTTTTACCGATGAGGAAATTTCATCGGGATTTCAAGTAATAACTCGCTTGGTTTTATTCATGTCGGTTAAGGTCTCATCCCCACTATATATGAGCATCATTTGCATTTCATGCATCACGAATTTGATACCATCTTGTTATGCTACACTCATTGTTAAATATACATATATATATATATATATATATATTTATATTTATGTGATATTGTCATCTAACATCGTATGCAGGCTTTGGTAAGTTACATGCATTGGACCCCGCATACTTAGTACATTCAAATGTACTAACGCATACTTATACCTACATGATCTAACCATGTAGGGACTGAGGAGTATAATCATTTTCCGTATGATGTCTAGCTTAGATCTTAAAATTTTCTTATTGTGGTGAGTCCTATATTCCAAGGACAACCCACCATCCTTTTACCTATAGTGCTTTTATATATTTTATATACTTTGAGATTGAGCCCGGGAAGTGTCTTGGCCCCCGTCCTATCTTATGATCAGAGGCATTGTTACACATCTTGTAGTCTCTTATATGAATATGTGCTATATGTTGTATTTGAAGCTTATGATTATGGTTATCTATTCTATATTGCTATTGTGAATTGATTATGAGAATTATGATATGTATGTATGTTTGATGTGGAAATACGGAAGATCCTAGGTCTTGAATTGTCCCCACAGAGTAAGTCATACTTACCCGTCCCTTAATCTTCATGTGCTAGACTAACAACGGACACTCTACTTAGAGCATTCGCCACAACATTAGCTTTGTTGGGATAGTAGTTGACACTTATTTTTATAATCCTTAAGGAGCTCTAAGCACCTTCTTTGCCTCAAGTTAAGATCTTTTTATGTGAACATGTATTGGAGACTCTTGTGGTTAGTAAATATATCTATATGAACCCCATACAGATAATGACACCAAATTTTCAAAGCCAACACTACGACTGCTAATTCAATATCATGGGTGGGATAATTTCGCTCATTCACCTTTACTTGCCGACAAACCTTTCTAACCACTCCGGTAAATCCAAAATAGGAGCTGAAAGTATTTGGAGTTATGAAGGGGTAGCGGGAGCACATATTCTATTTTCTAGCTTATGCTTTTTGGTACTATCTGGCATTGGGTGTATTAGGGAGATAAGCTTGTCTTTAAAAGTTTGAAAACTCTTTTCACATTCATCGATCCAAATAAATTTTGCCTTTTTTTAGGTCAACTTTATCAAAGTAGAAGCAAGTCAAGAGAAACCATTAACAAACCTCCGGTGGTACCTCGCCAATAAACTCCTAACATATGCTAGAGTGAAGGGCCTAAGCTAATTCCTTACCACCTCCATCTTCTTAGGGTCCACTTTAATTCTATCATTCGACACCACATGACCTAGAAATGCAACCTTTTTTAAACCAAAATTCACATTTATCATATTTAGCAAACAACCTCGCATCCCTTAAAATTTGCAACACCACCATCAAATGATTCATATGCTCATCTTCACTCCGAGAATAAATTAATATATCATCAATATAGACCACCCCAAACATATCAAGGTAGTGTTTAAATACCCTATTCATGAGATCCATAAATATTGTCGGTGCATTATTCAAGCCAAAAGATATTACCACAAATTTAAAATGCCCATACCTAGTCCAAAAATCCATCTTGGGAATATTACACTCCCTTACCCTCACTTGGTGGTATTAGGATTGAAGATCAATCTTAGAAAAGTGACAAGCCCCTTGTAGTTGATTAAAAAGGTCATCTATCTTTCGTAGAGGATACTAGTTCTTTCTGGTGACTCTATCAAGTTATCGGTAGTCTATGTACATTCTAAGGGAGCCATTCTTTTTCCTTACAAATAACATCAGTACACACCAAGGTGACTTGCTAGGCCTTATGAAACCCTTCTCCAATAAATTCCTCAATTATCCTTTAACTCTTTCAACTCTATTGGGGCCATAACATAATGGGCAATGGAAATAGGTTGTGTCTGTTTTCCTTTAGAGAGAAACACCGAAAAGCTCATCGGGAAAGACATCAAAAAACTAATTGACCACCAAAACTGACTCAATAGGAAGGATATTAGATTCAACATCCCTAACCCTTACAAAAAGGTAAATGCAACCCTTAGAAATCAATTTCAAGGCTTTAAGACAAGAAATGAACCTACCCTTAACCACCACATCATAACTCCTCACTCAAGGATGGGCTCATTATGGAATTGGAATCTAACTTACGGGTTCTAAAACCAATGGAAGCATGATATGTATGTAACCAAACCATCCGAAGAATAATCAAAATCTACCATATCAAGCTCAACAAAATCATAATGCAAGACTTTACGCAATATGAACATGGGACAATCCCTATATACTGTCTTAGAAATAATGGACTTACCAACAATGTAGATAGTTCATAGGGTTCACATAATAATTTGGGACACATATGAAGCTTATTGAAAACAAAAGGAGTAATGGAAGAAAGAGTAGCACCCGAATATATCAAAACATACACATCATAATAAAAACCTTTAACATACTGGTAACAACATCGGGCACCTCATCCACTCCTTGCCTTCCTTAGAGAGCATAGAATCAATTTTGCCTTGGAGCAGCCCCTTATTGGATTCCCTTAGACCTTTGACCCATATTAGCACCTTGACCTTGAGGCGACCATCCCTACCCTTGTTTTGAGTATACGGGCAATCAAAAATCTTGTGACCCATTTTACCACAACCATAGCAAGGATTAGAGTCCCTCAATCATGGATAACTATGATTTCTCCCACACTTTTGGCACCTAGGATTAGTCATCCCACCATTACCACCTTGAAACCTTGGGTTAGACACCCTATTATTAGCAATCCTCTTGTTTGGAGCATTAGAGGACCCTTGTCCTTTGAAGTTGTGACATTGTTGTAAATGACCACCCTTAGCACCTTGGAAACTACTATCAAACCGAGCCCTCTCGGACTCTCCACTCTTCTCTTCTTAAGCTTCTCCCTCTCAAGTTGTTTGGCGTATGTCATGAGCCAATACAAGTCTATATCACCCACAATCATGGCAGTATAACACTCCTAATTCCCTAAATTGGATACCCCCAACACAAACTTGTTCATTGTTGATCTATGATCAACAATCAAATGAGAAGCATGCTTTGAGAGCTTGTTGAATTTGAAGGCATACTCCCTGACATTCATGGAACCTTACTTGAGATTTACAAAATCCATTATATTGCCTCTCTCAACTCAATAGGGAATAACCGATTGAGGAAGGTGGCATTGAACTCCTCCCAAGAAATAGCATCATTGTTCCTCCTTTCTAATTTCTATTGACGAACCGAATTTGGGCCACACCTTTGAGTTGATAGGCTGCTAGTTCCACCTTCTCCTCCGAACTCACCGCCATGATAGCTAGCACCTTATACACCCGATCAATAAACTCTTGGTGATCTTCCTATGCTTTTGACTCATGAAACTCTGGAGGGTTTATCATTATGAAGTCCCTCACCTTTGAGGCCGGAGTAGGAACATGAGGAGCTTGGGCACCTTAATTCAATTGGTTGGCCACAACATGGGCCAACATAGTGATGGCATTTTGAAACTCAACTTGAGTAGCCCCTTCATCCTGAGGAGCGGGATGAGCCGATTGCTCCTCGAGTGTACGAGCCCTCCTCGGTCTCCCTCTTAGTAGTGGCATGATCTAAAATAGAAAAAGAGCGTTTGTTAGGGGAGGAAGCCTTATCTTTACATCTAGAGCATGACATAGATCATGAATAATTGAAATATTTCATAAAATGCCTTATAACCTCCTATTCATAGTTGTGTCACACTTCACAACTATGAATAAGACTCTAATCTACGCGGTGTGTTGGATTTCAGAGGAACATTGACAACCTAGTGCTCTAATACCAGCTTATCACAATCCAAGCCTAGGGCCTAGACATAAAACGATGAATGGGGAACCTGAAGGGACCATAGACAAGCCTTTTATCATATCATATACACATCCTTCATTGCGGAAGTAAAATAAAGCATAACAGTAACAAAAGGGGAACCGGACTAAGGAAAGTCTTTCATAATAATAATAGCATAAGAAGAGTCAAGATCAAAAGCATAGACAATCATAATATAATATCCAATGACATCTACATATAATGAAGCGGGGGACAAGACACTTCCCAAGCTCACCCTCGAAAGATAAGTGTCCAAACATATTAAACAAGTCTTAACATAGCATGAACGAAAGGTAGATATTGTCCTCGGAGTTGAGGACTTACCAAAATCTTTCTTCAAATGAACCAAATTAGCAATGTGGAGGAGGATGATCAATAGGAGCTCCAGCCCCTACATGGTGATATCATGTAGATATAGAGTATGCATTAGTACTTAAAATGTACTAAGTATGCAGGGTGCAATACAACAAAGGCATAAGCTATAATAAGCAAGATGTAATCATAAGCAATGGGTATAAACTCAATATGACGTGTATGATCAACACTTCAACTAAAACATGCATGTAAATATTCATCTTGAATAATATGACATACATATGTAGGAGGAGGTTTTAACCAACATATAAGATCAAGCGAGCTACTACTTGGAATTCTGAAGAATGACACCCTCTCGAAAAGTTGTGGTCTACTTTCTAAGGAAAATTAGAATGGACCCACTTGAGGGGAAACAAAAACTAGATGGATCCACTGGTAAAGCCCTTTTAGGGAAATAATATAATTTTAGAGTGGCACATAGTTTAGAGACTAAAGACTTTATGTAAGGATCCTTTGAGTCAAACCCATACCTTAAGCCTCAATCGGTGCTAAGTCTAATCTCACAGAATACTTGAAATAATCACAAATATAATCATATCATGAGTAACTAGTAAGGATATGATAACATGGCATGAGTAGCTCATTCACATACTTGACCCCTACATGGTTATATACCTTACACTAGATGGTAGAAGACAATACATGGACTTGACCCCTTCTAGTAGGTGTTGCATTTCACATGAGGGTAGAAACTTGTAACATGCTTGACCCTTACTAGTGAGCTTAGCTTGAATCATGTGGGTAAAATAGCAATCATACTTGACCCCTCAGTTAGACATAATTGGCTGATAATAGGGTAGAATCATAGAATAAGGGCTTAACTTGTCACTTGTAAATTATAGAAACCTTTCATGAGTTTAATACATGCTCGGGAGCCCATAATTATCGTAAAATCACTTAACTTGCAAATCATGCAATAAATCATCTTTACCTTGAAAATTCCTTGTCATGTAGTTTAATCAAATATGGTGAGTATTTGAAAACATGTACAAACCATGCAATTTATAGAGTAATAACCATAAGAGAGGAAAATCATCCATTTTAGAGTCATGCAAATTAACCCACTAACATAGTAGTCAAACCCTTATTTTTGGGTGTCATGAAATCCATCAAGAACTAACAATATGGCATAGTTTCCATAGTACATATCATGCATAGCTTCAATAGTTTCAAATCAACTCATGGAATAAGCCTTTATTAACAATTCATACATAATAACTCTATATTTAATAAAATCAATCATAATTCATGTTCATAATGCATAATAGGGAATACCCATTAACAATACAACTTCAAATCATGCCAGTTTCATAAAATGAGAAGGTTGGGCTCCATGGGTGAAAGGACCCATAGATGAAGACCCACATACCTAAACTATAGACTTTCTTGAAGAAAGTTGAGGAAGACTTGATACTTGACTTGGGTTCTTGAAGTTCAAAACTTGATCTTGAAATCCTTGGATTTAATGGGAAATTTGATAATGTTTTTGGAGAGGTTTAGAGAGGGTACTATGAGTCCTAGAGTTGAAAAATGGCGGAAGATTGAAGATTTAACCTTTAAATGGGCATTGGGTTTCTACCCAAATTCCCTTTGACTAAGTAGGAAAAACAGGATGAAAATTACATTGGTTCGCGCCCTAGGAGCGACGCAGACCAAATGCGAACCTCAAAACACACTGTGCCGTGCCTCAGTCGCGTCGTGCCCTGGGTGCACATGCACACTATTTCTGGGGCCCATTGCGAAAATTATTTTTCGCTACGGGTCTTCTATAATTCAAGGGCTAGTCTTTTTTCACTCAATTTTGCCCCTTGAAAAAGAATATAAAATTGAATTTCTGAAATCACGCATGATTTTTGAGATATTTGAAAAATACACTTATGAGGCATTTCGAAAAATATGAGGGGTGTTTCATCAAATCTTGACATTGAAAAACTTAACCAAAAATTAGAGTTACCGAAAAGAGAATGTTTCTCTAAAATTGTTCTTTAAAAGGTCCGAATTAAACTGGAGCAAGATAAGAATTTTAAAAATAAATTAACCAATAACAAATACACAATGACTGTTACAAGTTCAAAATTTTGATACAAAGAAACAAAAAAAATTGGAAAACAGTGTAGACACGTAAGTTTTGACCGAATCTCAAGTTCTACCTTTTTAGAACTCATATATTTATTTATTATTTTTTTGAATTGATATTTTTATTTTTAACCTTATTTGTAGTAGTTTATTAGAATAATTTGAAAACTACAAGAAATAGAGTCACATTTTTAGATAAGTTTTTTTAATTTATTTCAAAAATTGATAATTTATATATCTCTATATATGCACACATATATAGTTGAGGTTTTAATAAATAAACTAGAATTTTTAATTTATAATTTTAGATTAACTATTTAACTTTTCTTATATTACATTAGTTAAAATATTTTCAACCTTATATATATATATATATCTTTTATATATAAAAGTTCTATTAAAAAGATATATGTATATATATTTATGTACATAACATACAATAAATTAAAAAAATTGATTAAAAAGAAAAGAAAACCTAAACTTAAAATCCTAAGAACTAGGATTAATTACCTTATTATCATAAACACACAAATGCCAGTAACTAAGAGGCCTAATCTGTACAACACAACACACATAACACCTTTTTTAAAAAAATTAAATATAACACAAATCTCTCAACTCTCCTTATTTTTCTCAATGCCCACAAACCAGTTTAAGTGAAGATTAAGATAGAGAGATTTTCAAAAGGAAAAAAGAGCGTACAGGGGGAAAAAAAGAAGAAGAGATTTTCGGTGAAAAAAAGTACGCACAGAGATTTTTAGCAGAACAAAAAAAGCATGTGCTGAAAAAAATGAGGAAGAAGAAAAATTTTTCAAATAAAGTTTTATTCTTGTTCAAGATTTCTGAGTTACTCCTTTAGCCAGTTCATCACACAGGTTCTTACTCAATTCTAGTTTATTTATTCTTTGTAACTCTTATTGTCAATCAAATTATGAACCAAGATATTCAAATGGTTTCTTGTATTATTTAATTTTCCAAGTCGAGTATCATGTGAAGAAATAAACTAGAATTTTCAATTTATAATTTTAGGTTAACTATTTAACTTTTCTTATATTATGTTAGTTGTTGTAAAATATTAGCAATATAAGGATATTAAAGCAAGAAAGGAAGACAAAATAATAGAGAGAATAGTATGTAGAGAGTTGTTTTATTCTCTTCAAGTGTGTAAACAAAGGGTGAATGATGACCTTATTTATAGGTTGAGAAACTACTCCAAAAGTCACCATATTAAACATCATACTTAATAGATACATTCTTATCCAAAATGGTTCATAGAACCTAGGGAACATGAATATAAGGAGTTCATGTATCAACTAATGGACAATCCACACATTCAATGTACTTATAACACTCTCCCTTGGATGTCCATAGATAATGTGTCTCGTCAAAACCTTACTAGGAAAAACCCAATGGAAAAAAGCCCAGTGAAAAAAAAAGAGTACAGATATCATCTAATATGCATTGAGTGTTGCCACATTAAAAACCTCACCGAGAAAATCCAATAGGACAAAATTTTGGTCAAGGAAAAAAGAGTACAACGCATATCTTCTCCCCTTAATAAAGGTTTCACTTGATATCTCAGAGATGACATATTTCAATTTTATACCTCAACTTGTCAAATATTGATGTTAGCAATATTTTAATGAATAACTCAGCAAGATTACACTTAAAAGGGTCCGTTGAATTCTATTTATCATTTTGTTTAAGACCAAAAAGTATGATTTGTCTAATCTCCTTTGATACATTCTCCCTTTAATAGAGTTATACATGCAACAATATTTTTGTATATGGTGGCTAGAATAACCACACATTTTCTTGCTTCGTGGATGTTTAATATTTTTGCATGACTTGAAGAAGTGGCCGATATATGCATAATTCATAATTCTTGACTTAAAGATTGATCATTCCAATTTTGTTGAAGTTCATCTCTTCTGATCAAAGAAAATCCCACATCTTTTATATGTTGAATCACTTGCATAACTTGAATGATAATATGACAATCTTACAATATCCTCACATAACTTTTATTATGTAATAAACTTCTAGCATTTACATAATCAGCAATCTATAAGTGCATCAATTGCACTAATACATGATATTTTTCAATCATTTTCATGAAATCAAAATTGATCATTACTTATGCTAAGCAATCTCACAACCATTGGGGTACCCAACAGAACCACTTTAAAGTCTTTTAAATCATCCGAAGGATTTATATATGACCTTCATAATCTAGCTAGACATGACAATCATGCATTACACATATTCACGTATTTCATCTATTTCTAGACTGAAACAAGTCTCATTGCATCCACCACCAGAGAATATATCTCCATTTAATAATGTCAGGAACTTTGCAAAAACTCTATGCATAAATCATACTTTAGTGATTCATTTGTACCTGACTAACATTATATCTTTATTTATAGAGTATTAGTCTATACCATCACTTTTCTAAGTGAAATATAATATACTTGAATAATGCATTTTATTTGGCCAATTATTTAGTTGTCCACACTATATGACAAATTTGCATTCAAGATCCTCGACACCATTTATAGCTTTAAGTGCTATTTCATATCAAATATACCATTGATGGCCATTTGACTCAATTTTAATATGACATAATTTATTTAAATTTCTTCATTTTTCATCACTTTAGGAACCTAAACCTTTGCCAAAGTTTTATAAAAAGTTATATCGTTGTGTTCCTTTCTGGAACTTGCTTCATGACTATTTTGATCATTTGTTTCTCTCCTTTCTCAAGGAACTTTACATTTGGAATCGATTGGCCTATAACACTTTAAGCATACCATAAATCGACTCTGTCCTTCAAGGACTTCTCATTAGAACATTTGTAGCTGAATTATAATATTGGGTCAACAAACTTATCTAGCAATCAATTTTTAATATTATGCAAATGAACAATTTCTTGAACTTCAAGTTCAACTTCCCTTTTTTTATGAGGATTTAGATAATTCATCCCACTCATAAATTTCAGCTACCAATATCTCTCCCCCTAATGTTAGAAAATCTAACATTCACCCCAACCTTGTTTGGAGATCCAACTTTGTGCTTAGTGGAGCAATTAAATCAGATATCACACCATTCAAAGTTTAAATGAAAATTATTTGGATCCTGACCCTGAATCAATTATGATAGGAAAACATTGTTGGCTTGATGCAAACATGTATTCCTATATGCGAAATAAACCCATCTCATACCAAATCTTATTTGAGAGTTTTATTCTTGTAAACCAATAGTTTAGCTATAATGGGAGGCATACAATTTTTGTTAAACCAACCATCATTATCAATAAATTTTATAATTTAGAACTATACTCTTAATTTAACAATTAGAGCAAACAACCTTACAAAAGTTAATTTGTAAGTTGACAATAAAATGCATGTGATCATCTTATATATGCAACTATCATATAGTTACAAACGATCCATATTGTAGGTGAACGGGCCTACTTTCACCTTTATATATGTTCTGAAGTTCCAGGAAATATGATCCCAATCTTAGTACAATAACCATTTCATCATGAGAACAAGCAACATAAGAGAATTCTTGAAGAATCTTTTCTTTCTTCAATATATAACCATGTGAATTCTCAATTACTTTTGCATCATATTTGAATCGAAATGGCCAACCAATTATGCCAACTGATCTTTTCAGTAAACTTCTAGTTTACTTTTACTTGTGATACTATCATCATGCCCATGTTTGCATACAACAAACTGGAAAAAGGTGAGTAACCTCTTACATAAATATTTATAACCCATCTCGATTGTAGTAATCTGAAGATATTAAATCTTCCAATATTTTATAGTCTCAATATAATAATTTTTCTTCTCAGTTCCTCCAAAACTTAAAAAGTTTCTTTGAGACTTACTACAACCCCAGTATCATTCCTTCGACAGTAATACAATAGCTCTTTTGAAGCTCATAATTAATTTTATATACTATCACATGACACCCTATGATGAACATCTCCTTTAATTGGTCAAAATAATTTTAGGCAAGTTATATTTCTTATTTTAATTTTTATCGTACCATAGGTACACAACCAATGACTATTTATGCCAAAATAAAATTTCTTTATTTTTCTCAAACCATCCCGAAGAAGTGAGCTATGGCATATATCAAACCCATAATCATTTGACCCATTCACTTTCAGAATGATCTAGCATTCATAATGCTTACCATAAGTCACATTCTTTTCAAACAATGAGTAATCATTTGTACGTGCTTCATAAATTTATTATAAGCACATTGTCATGCTTATATTCATGACACACCTCAACATCACCTTAAAAGGTCAAGTGTACCATCACTTTATCTTCCTTCTTTTTTTATGGAAGAATTGTAAATTTATCAAATTGTTAGGTCGCATAATGACCACAGGTCCAGTGTCTTTTCATGTCATAATAACCTTCACATTTTGAAAGATTATTTGGAAAATACATGATTTCTTCCTTTCATAATTATCACAATGATGACTATTATAATTTTGTCCCTTAATGCCCTTACTCATACATTTAATCACTAGTCATCTTTCAAACTTATTATTTACTGCTACCACATTTATATGATATTATGGAGAAAATCAATTAGGCAGATTTCAAACTTAACATGTACTGCTACCACATTCACTTCATGGAATGGAGAAAGTCCAATGGGATGAATTTCATGACCTTTCATGAAAAATATATTATTTTTGCCTTAGTTATCACTATATCATTACTATGGTACTAAGGCATGCTCTACCATAATTTTATGGGACTCAAACCCAATATCCTATCATGGTGCATCAAAATTCAAATTGATGTCTTATCCTCTCTGTGTGATAGAACTTAAATCTATCATCTTACCCTAAAAAAATTTTTGTTATATTTTTGATAAGGCCCTGCCTGAGCATTATCTTTAAGAGACAAATGTGACTCCAACCGACCATTAGAAAAGGGAGGAACCACCTTTCTTTTTGTTTCTTTTGAAGGAATTTTAAATACAACCTGACAAAATGCTCAGGTGTCCAACAGTTATTTTTCAATGCCCTTTAAGGCCACAAAGATGACGATGATCACCTTTGCCTCTGGAAGACTTATTTTGAGAACTCATATTGTTCTCCCTTTTGTTATGAACACTACCGTCACGCCGAAAGTCCCATTAAGGCGGACTGGCACCCGTTGCTGATAAGGCTCAGGAGAACCAACCTGTATACATATGCTTTTTATACATATTATAAGGGATTTCTACATTTAACATTCCTTTAAGAAAGTAAATGATAATAACAAGCCAAAAGGAAATGCATATGGCTAGGCCATTGGGGCCACATTTTCTAAAGTATGAGACATGACCACACTTTAATTTACATAGTCTATAAAGCCTCTAGATAAGGAAAAATATCTAATAAGGGTCGAGATAGGCCCCGCCTTAACTAACTATACAACACAAACATATAAGCTTTAGACACACAAAGCTCCGAAGCAACTTGGAGCTTGGTAATACCAGCTGGATATCCTGTACTCTTACTGAGGGATCTACTAACACCTATACCTGCAGCAGGAAATGCAGGTCCCTGTAAGGAACGTTAGTATGAGATAATGTACTAAATATGTAAGGCACGAAATATAGTATATGAAGTAAAAACTCAAATAAAACTATACACTAATGTAGGATAAGAGACCACCTTTAGTCATACTGTGGAATCCTGTACTGTATGTTCTTTTTATTACTTTACATTTATTGTATAATCTATGCACAACATGTAATATAAATGATCAGCTGATCACTGGTAAATCTATATTGGGATCGGCCCTGGCTAGACTTTTTCTTTCACCCCTTAGGCTACCCCCAAGATAGGATCGACCCTGGATAACTGATTCTTCCACCCCTTGAGTCATCACCCATCAATAGAAAATATACTTATATTTCAATTACTTTTGAGATGATTCTTTTGGTGATCATAATATTGGAGTTATAGGACTGTAAATATAGCATGTGACATGTAAATAATCATACATGCACAAATAATGAAATGCGTTTGAGATGAAACAACTCGTGAACTTTATTTAGCAACAAGAACTCATTTATCTTGGTATCCATGTATGTATGTAAATTTAAAGGTGACTATGTATGAGAGCATATGAACATGTGAAGGATGGGAGACATGGTTAATAGTTGTGTCAGAGTTGGTAAGTGCCTTTATATGCCAAGGAAGAATATAGATTTCATGTCAAGTAGTATTAAATCGAGTAGCCTTACATACCTCACTGTACGACCTCACTATTATCTCGAGATAACCTTTCCTTCCTCCAAATATTTATCTATAGAATAGTAGGTGATAAAACTACCATTAGCAGCCAATAGCTATATCTTGGTAGCACAGTCTCATAAAAAATAACACATGGGCAGCAAACGTATAATTATAAATCTGAGCATATTCTTTCAATCTTTCTGCCCCTAATCGTACTTTCTAATATACATTCTCATATATATATCATGTGCAGCCTATTTTATTGCCATAACAGTCTTACAATAGTCCACAAAGCACAACACATAATAATTCTACATAACATACAAACAGGCAGCATAACGTTACATTCGCTATATTTCGATGTCAACAATTCCAAACCTGTTCCAACTTTAACCAAACAGTCCCCACTATATATACACATAATATTAGTCCTAAAATAGTTCAAAAATAGTCTTAAAAATAGGTGTAGGACGTGAGACCATAGTCTTCAATCAATCAGCCGACAATTTCTACAAATAACACACCTAGGATAACACATTAAACCTCAATTTTTTACGTATAACCAAATAGTGCTACAACCTTTATACATCATTATAGAACTAAAACAAATTAAGAAAATCAATCTTCTTTCATAATCAAGCCAACCAAGAAGAGAAAAGCTCCCAAATAAACAAGAAAAGTATACAACAACCCTTGGAACACATGCTATCCAAAAGTTTCAGCATATACCTAACTAACATAGTCTCTTATTTTTTTATAAGAAAATCATATTAAACACATAAAAAGTATACAGCGACCCTTGGAACACATGCAATCCAAAAGTTTCAGCATATACCTAACCAACATAGTCTCTTGTTTTTTAGAAGAAAACCATACCAAACACATAAGTAAACTTACATTACCTTCAAGGTGTAGGGCTTCTCCAAGAACCCTAAAAGTCTCCTTGTAGCTTCTTTACAAGGTTAAGAAAGTGTAGAGAAAAAGCTTGTGAAATCTGATCTTTTCTACAAGTTGAAGTAGCTTAAAGGTGCTGCTTGTAAGCCCCTTTAAAGAGACAATTTTAGCCGACTTTCTCTTGAATATTTAACCTTATTTTATCAAATTAGTAATGTATCATATTTCCCATTTCACTTGGGATTTAATGGGTTGCAAATTGATGGGCCTTTGCTGCCCATTTTCCCTCTTTCTCTTTAGTTAGTTGGGCCTAAATTATCAAATGAATTATAATGGGCTCTAGCCCTTTTTCTATTCTTCTTGGGCTAAAAATACAATCCATTTTAGATGCTAAAATATGGGCTAAAGTTACATCTTTAACATGGACTTTATTCATAATCGAACTTGGACAGATTCGACATAGGGCCTCATCTCCGTCTAGATAGCAAGTTTAAGCTAAGCAAGTAGGTGACTTACCTACTAGCTTTCTATGTCCTACAAGCATCTCAATTCTATCTCTTTGTTTAGGGTCATGATCTCCTCAATTTGACACAAAACTTATATATATTCGATCCTCTTAAGCTTTAGACACACATATCACCCTCTAACATGAGATTCAAGCACTTTTAAAAATGGGCGCTAATTTGACCAAACAATATCATATTTTAATGAAATAGTATATGTAAGATGTTGGGTGTTACATCCTCCACCCTTAGAAACATTCATCCTCGAATGTTAGCATAATTAGATAGCTTAACCAAGTTTAAATCCTTACTTAAGCAAACTTTTGACAATACTCTAAGTATTCAATCACATGTACCTATTAGTGTCCTAACTCTGCATGTTAGACTTCCTCTTTAGCTCCTAATAACTAAGGATATTTTTATTTCATCGCGTCCTCAGCCTCCCATATTATCTCTTCTGCTTGTTGGTTTCTCCAGAGTACTTTTACTGAAGCTATTCCTTTACTCCTTAGCTTCTTAACTTGATGGTCTAGAATAGCAATAAGTAGCTCTTCATAGGTGAGATCTTCTATAACCTGTACATCTTCAATAGGAGTGATACGGGATGGGTCACTTATGCATTTTTGAAGCATTGACACATGACAAGCTGGATGAACCATTGAAAGCTCTTGGGGTAGGTCTAATTCATATGCTACCTGCCCAAACTTTTTAATAATATATATGTCCCTATGTAACATGGGATCAGTTTTCCTTTCTTACCAAATCTTATAATCCCTTTCATTGGAGATACCTTTACGAAAACCCATTCCCCTACTGAAAACTCTAGTCCTCTCCTTCTAGCATCTACATATGATTTGTGATGACTTTGGGCTGTTTCTAGCCATTGTTGTATTACCCTAACTTTATCCATGGCTTATTGTACTAGATCTGGTCCAAGCAAGGTGGTTTTACCAACTTCAAATTATCCAATTGGTGACCTATATTTTCGTCCATATAAAGCTTCGTAAGGTGCTATTTTAATACTTGAATGGTAGCTATTATTATAGGCAAATTCAATAAGTGGACAATGGTCCACCCAACTACCTTTAAAGTCCAATGCACGAGCTCGCAACATATCTTCAAGTGTTTAAATAGTGCGCTCAGCTTGACCGTCTGTGTGAGGGTGGAATGTTATACTCAAATTCACTTTTATCCCTAAACTTCTTTGGAAGGACTTCTAAAACTTTGTTGTGAACTGAGCTCCTCAATCAAATATAGTGGAGATTGGGACTACATATACCCTGACTATCTCTTTGAGGTATAGCTTGGCATACTCTTCAGCTGTATAATCACTCCTAACTGGCAAGAAGTGTGCTGACTTTGTGAGTCTGTCAACTATTACCCATATGAAGTCAAACTTCTAAAATGAGCGAGGCAACTCGGCGACAAAATCCATATTGATCATATCCCACTTCCATATTGGAAGCTGTATACACTATATATAACCTCCTGACTTTTGGTGTTCTACTTTGACTTATTGGCAATTTGGACATTGAGCAACAAATTTTGCAAGGTCCTTTTTAATGCCTCCCCACCAAAACATTCTCTTTAGGTCATGATACATCTTAGTTGATCTTGGATGAATGGAATATCTGGAATAATGGGCTTCTTCCATTATCCTCTTTCTTAATCCATTAATATAAGGCACACATAATCTATTTTGGCAATACAGTACTCCATTTTGTGTAAGGTCAAAGCCCATTATTATACCCTGACTCACGTTATCTTTAAGTCATCGTAAAATAGGATCCTAGAACTATTTTTCTTTGACCTCCATTACCAATGAAGACGTTGCTGCATTGTGTACAACAACCCCTTCCTTTGGGGTTTCAAGAAGGCGAACTCCAAAACTAGCTAGTTGACATAAATCCTTAGCCACTCCTTGACTTACCATGGCCTGGTCACCAATATTCATGATCGTCTTACGACTAAGAGCATTGGCTACCACATTTGCCTTACCCGGATGGTATAGTATATCAACATCATAATTCTTTATTAGCTCTAGCCATCTCCTCTATCTTAAATTTAAGTCTTCTGCTTAAAAATGTACTACAAACTCTTATGATTAGTATATATGTCAATGTGAACCCAATAAAATTAGTGGTGCCATATTTTCAAATCAAACACAACCGCTGCTAGCTCAAGATCATGTGATGAATAGTTTTTCTTATGTGTTCGTAGTTGTCTAAAGGTATAAGCAATTATCCTACCATGCTATGTAAATACACACCCTATGCTAACTTCTAAAGCATTGCAATACACTGCATACCCCTCTGTGCCATCTGGAAGTATTAGCACAAGTGTAGAAGTTAGTCTGTTTTTCAACTCTTGGAAGCTCCTTTCACATGCATCATTCCATTGGAACTTGGTTACCTTATGTGTCAACTTTGTTAGAGGTGCAAAAATAGAAGAAAAACCTTCAACAAACCTCCTGTATTAACCTGCCAACCCTAGGAAGCTCCGAACTTCCGTAGGTGTTGTTGGCCTTGGACAATCTTTCATAGCCTCTATCTTTTATAAATCAACCCTTATTCCCTCAACAGACACAGTATAACCCAAGAATGCAACTGATTTTAGCCAAAATTCATATTTAGAAAACTTGTTATAGAACTGTCGATTACGACGATCATGTAACACCTGTCATGAGTAATTTGCATGGTCCTATTCTGATCTTGAATATACCAAAATGTCATTTATAAATACTATCATGAACACATCCAAGAATGGCTTGAATACCCTATTCATCAGATCCATAAAAACTGTTGGTATAATCGTTAGCCCAAATGACATAACAGGAAATTCAAAATGACCATAGCGTGTCCTAAAAGCAGTCTTAGGTATATCTTTCTCCTTCACTCTCACTTAGTGATACCCTGATCTCAAATAAATTTTTGAAAAGCATTTGGCACCCTCTAACTGATCAAATAAATCATCAATCCTGTGGAGGAGGTATTCATTTTTATTGTCACCCTATTCAATTGTCGATAGTTCATACACATTCTCAAGGTGCCATCCTTTTGCGTACAAATAGCACTGGTGCACCTCATGAGGACATACTAAGTCTTATAAAACCCTTCTTTAATAAGTCTTTTAAATGCACATTTAATTCACGCAATTCTGCCAAGGTCATTCTATATGGAGGGATAGAAATAGGTTAAGTGCCTGGAAGTAAGTCCATACCAAAATCTACTTCTCGTTCCGGAGGTAAGCCTGGAAGTTCTTTAAGGAACACATCAACAAATTCATTCACTATTGGAACTGATTGAAGAGTTGGTAATTCTTCCTCCATATCCCTTACTCTAACTAAATGACATATATACCCATTAGATATCATCTTTCTTGTCTCAAAATAAGAGATAAGCTTATCCTTTGGCGCCCCAACATTGCTTTCCCATTCAAGAACTGCCTCATTTGAAAAGTGGAAGTACACTCTCTTAGTTTGGCAATCCACAGTGGCATAGCAAGAATATAACCAATCCATACCCATTATAACATCAAATTCCACCATTTCTAGCTCAATAAGGTTAGCCAATGTGTCATGTTCATAAATAGTTACTACATGGTCATAATAAATCCTTCTAACCATAATAGATTCACCGGTTGGTGTAGACACTTCAAATGGTTTATTCAATAATTTGGGTGTTCTATTAAGCTTCCCAGCAACTAATGGAGTGATGTATGATAGTGTAGAACTAGGTTCAATTAATGCATATACATTATGTGAAAAGATGGACAATGTACTTGTGACCACATTGGGTGAACGACTCCGTAGAGCATAAGTCCGATTCTGGACTCCGCTAGAGCTAGCTTCCCCTCGAACACATCTACCATGACTTATAGGTGCTTGTTGACCCCTACCTACTGGAGAAACTGACGATAATGATGCATCAGTTGAACCAGTAGATTGTGTTGTGTCACCCATATACCTCTTCGGGCAATCTCTCATCATATGCCCTAGCGTACCACACCAACAACAAGCATCTATCCCAGCATGACATATACCTGAATGACTTCTTCCACACTGTTTACAAGGTTGCCTAGGAGTCATTTGATGGCCTATCAAATATCCTGTTGTCCATGCACCTTATCCCTCACCTCGTTGATTGAAATGATTGCTTCTAGACCCTTGAAGTTATAGTGGAGCACTGGCTGCAGAGTAGGAGGAAGATGTCCTAGGTGGTCTATAAGAAAATTGAGGGCTATATCCATGTCTTTATTCAAGGAAGCAATGTTATAGTTTGTAAGCAGATACTTATCCAATCTATCCACATATCGATGAACTCTATCTGGCATAATAGCAACTATATTAGGAGCATACCTGGATAGGGAATTAAATTAAAGGCTATACTCCCTCATACTCATATTTCCTTAGTGGAGGTTCAAGAACTGATCTGCACGGGCCTCTTGAACTCCTTCTAAGTAGTTAGAGGTGCATCTATACCCTTAGATTGCTTCCAAGCTTCATACCACAATATAACCACACCCTTCAACCTATATGTCGCTAACTCAATAGCTGTTGTACCACTCACATGCATAACATCTAAAGTGCGTTGAATCTAGTCAATAAAGTCTTGGGGATCTTCAGTAGGATTTGACCTAGTGAAGGATGGAGGGTCCTAATTTAGGAAGTCACGTATCCTAGTGCTAGCTTTCCTATTTGCACCACCTGCACCTATAACTGGACCTTTCTATATTTGACCTTAGCCAGAAACTATACAAGTCAATAGTTGGACTGCATTTTCCAAATCTTGCACGGTAGCATCGATAGGTGGTTTTGGGGAAATTTCACTACTTCCTGGTTCATCAGGAGCTGGAGGAGTTGGAGATGTTTGTGACAGAGACTCATTTTATTGTCTCACCCAACTGGGTATACCAACCACCACTTCTACTTCCTTCCTTTTACCTTTATTTTTCCTAGTTTCCGGCATACTCGTTGTACAAAACTATTTAGGGGTTAGACACAATTCACCTATTACACTTGGGTTTATGGCACAATCTAAAGAACGAAAAGAAAGTGACAACTCCTAAATTCCACGTAGTCTCCTGCTTATAAATATGCCGCACAACACATCAATAAAGAAGACTACATAGACATGACTTTGTAGACTCTCTCGGATAACCTGCTTTGATACCACTTTTGTCACGCCTAAAGTCCTGTTAAGGCAGACTGATACCTGTTGCCGATAAGGCTCGAGAGAATGAAGTTGTATCCATGTGCTTTCTATACATATTATAAGGAATTTCTACATTTAACATGCCTTTATGAAAGTTAACAATAATAACAAGCCAACAGGAAATGCATATGGCTACTGTTGGGGCCACGTTATCTGAAGTACGAGATATGACCACACTTTAATTTACATAGTCTACAAAGCCTCTTGATAAGGATAAGTATCTGGTAAGGGTTGGGGTATACCCCGCCTCGACTGACTATACAATACAAAAATATAAGCTTTAGACACACAAAGCTCCAAAGCAACCTGGAGCTTGGTAACAGCAACAGGATATCTTGTACTCCTACTAGGGGGATCTACTAGCAACTATACCTACAGCATGAAATGTAGGTCCCCCGAAAGGTACGTCAGTATGAGATAATGTACTAAATATATAAGGCAGGAAATACTATATATGAAGTAACAACTCAAATGAAACTATGTATTAGTGTAGGATAAGAGACCACATTTAGTCATACTGTGGAATCCTATACTTTATGTTCTTTTTATTATGTTACCGTTACTATATAATCTGTACACATTATGTAATATAAATAACCAGCTGACCAGTAGTAAATCTATATCATATCAGCCCTGGCTAGGCTTTTTCTTTCACCCCTTGGGCTACCCCCTGTGATAGGATCGACCCTGGCTAGGTGATTCTTCCACCTCATGGGTTACCATCCGTCAATAGGCAATGTACTTTATCATTTAATTACTTTTGAGATGATTCTTTTGGTAGTCATAATATTGGAGCAGTAGGACTGTAGATGTAGCATGTGATATGTAAATAATCATACATACACAAATAATTAAATGTGTATTAGATGAAATAACTCGTGAACTTTATTTAGCAATAAGAACCCATGTATCTTGGTATCCACGTATGTATATAAATTTAAAAGTGACTATATATGGGAGCATATGAACATATGAAAGAGTGGATACATAGTTAATAGTTGTATCGGAGCTGATAAGTGCCTTTATGTGCTAAAGAAGAATCTAGATTTTATGCCAAGTAATACAAAATCGAGTAGCCTTACATACCTCATTGTACGACCTTGCTATTACCTCGAGATAACCTTTGCTTCACTCAAATATTTATCTATCGTGTAGTAAGTGATAAAATTAGCGTTAGCATCCAATGAATACATCTTGGTAGCCCAATCTCATAAAAAACAACACAGGGGCAGCAACTGTATAATCATAAACCCAAGAGTATTCTTTCAATTTTTTCGCCCCTAGTCGTATTTTCTAATACACATTATCATATACATATCATGTACAGCCTATTTTAGTGCCATAACAGTCTTATAATAGTCCACAAAGCACAATATATAACAATTCTACACAATATATAAATAGGCGGCATAATGTTACATCCTTGGCTACATTTCAACGTCGACAATTTCAAACCTATTCCAACTTTAACCAAATAGTCCCCACCATATATACACATAATACTAGTATTAAAACAATTCAAAAATAGTCCTCAAAATTGGTGTAGGACATGAGACCGTAGTCCTGAATCAACCAGCCCATAATTTCTACAAATAACACACTTAGGATAACACGTTAAACCTCGATTGTTTATGTATACCAAATAGTGCATCAACCTTTATACATCATTACGGAACTAAAATAAATTAAGAAAAGCAACCTTCTTTCATAATCAAGCCAACCAAGAAAAGAAAAGCTCCCAAATAAACAAGAAACGTATACAACAATCCTTGGAACACATGCTGTCTAAAAGTTTCAACATATACCTAACCAACATAGTCTCTTGTTTTTCATAAGAAAACCATACTAAACATATAAGTAAACTTACTTACCATTCCCTTAAAGGTGTAGGGCTTCTCCAAGAACCCTAAAAGTCTCCTTATGGTTGCTTTGCAAGGTTAGGAATGTGTAGAGAGAAAGCTTGTGAAAGTTAATTTTTTTACAAGTTGAAGTAGCTTAAAGGTACTGCTTGTAAGCCCTTTTAAAGAGATAATTTTGGCCAATTTTCTCTTGAATATTTAACCTTATTTTATAAAATTAATAATGTACTATTTTTTCCCTTTCACTTGGGCCTTAATGGGTTGCAAATTGATGGGTCTTTGCTGCCCATTTTTTCCCTTTCTCTTTAGTTAGTTGGGCCTAAATTATCAAATGATTTATAATGGGCTTGGGCCCTTTTTCTATTCTTCTTAGGCTAAAAATACAGTACATTTATGATGCTAAAATATGGGCTAAAGTTACACCATTAACACAAACTTTATCCATAATTAGACTTAGACAAATTCGACGCCGGGCATCATCTCCGTTTAGTTAGCAAGTTTAAGCTAAGCAAGTGGGTGACTCACCTGCTAGCTTCCTAAGTCCTGCAAGCACCTCAGTTCTCTCACTTTGCTTAGGGTTGTGATCTCCTCAATTTGACACAAAACTTGTATACACTCGATCCTCTTAAGTTTTAGACACACATATCGCCCTCTAACATGAGATTCAAGTACTTTTAAAAATAGGTACTAATTTGACCAAATCATAGCATGTTTCATTTGAATAGAACTAGTACATGTAAGATGTGGAGTGTGACAACCAACACAATGATTATTATATCATCTCTTGCCCTTGCCACGCCCACACACATAATTCTAGCCATTATTATTTTGCCTTATTTTAGACTAGCCTTGTGCTTTAATCATATTTTCTTTTGGTAATTGAGCAGTTCTAATAGAATGGGCTTCATGATTTTTCATCAACGGGGCATTATGTTGCGTAGCCACCAGAATACATGAGATTAATTCAGAGTATTTCTGAAAATCTTTCTCATGGATTGCTGCTGTAATACCACATCTGAGGCATGGAAAGTAGTTAATGTCTTTTCCAACATGTCCTCGTCTTTTATGATTTTCCTACATAATTTTAATTGAGATATGATTCTAAATACAATAGAATTATACTCAATTATGGTTTTAAAATTTGAAACCGTAAGTGCATCCACTCATAATGAGCCCAAGAATATCGTGGCCTTAAGGTGGTCATACCTTCCCTTCAAGCTTATCTACAATTCAAGTGGATCTCTTACTGTCAAGTATTCAATCTTTATGCTTTCATACAGATGACGATGAAGGAAAATCATCATCTTTGCTTTATCCTGACTTGATGTCATATTTCCTTATATTATCATATCACCAAGACCCGTAGCATCCAACACATTTTTAATGGTGTCTCCAAGACCCATAGCATCCAATACCCATGAAGGGTAGTTCTTGCCCAAACTTATGAAGGGCAACGAACTCAAGTTTCTCAAGGTTAGTCATATCAATAAAGATAAAATAAATAAATAAATAAATACTACCTTAACCTTTAAACTTAACCTTCACTCTTCGATAGAGTTTCGTGCTGATAACGTATTGTAAAATATTAGCAATATAGGGATATTAAAGTAAGAAAGAAAGACAAAATAATAGAGAGAATGGTATGTAGAGAATTGTTTTATTCTCTTCAAGTATGTATTACAAATGGTGAATGATAACCTTATTTATAGGTTGAGAAATCACTCCAAAAGTCACCATATTAAATGTCATACTTAATAGTACATTCTTATCCAAAATGATTCACACAACCTAGGCAACATGAATATAAGGAGTTCATATATCAAGTAAATGGACAATCCGCATATTCAATGTATTTATAACATTAGTTAACATATA